>DWNH01001572.1:0-11166 GCA_018249895.1 Tiana niger | reverse complement strand
AGTAATAGAACGTGTGTGAGTTGTCCCAAGAAATTTTTTTTTTTATCTGTCTACATGTGAGGGGAGCTTGTTAGGGACACGCATCTATGTAATTAAGTAAAAATTGTAATTTTATTTAGTTTATTTGTGAATTAATATTTTAATTATAATTCTTAATTTGATTTTGAATTTGAATTTTGTTTTCAAATTAGAACTTTGATGTTAAGTATTAGTTAGTGATTTGAATTTAGGGCTTTAAATTGTTAAATATTTTTTACTTACCTTATAAGGAACCCTTGTTACTATCACGATGGACCTAAATCGCCTGAAATAAATTATTTAGATACATACATAATTTTAATGAAGGCGATATCGGTGGTTGGTACTGAAAGTAATCCTAAATGACAATTCTCCTACAATGTACCTAACAATGTAAAATTTTATCATTTTTTGTCTGCCCCAATGTATCTTTTTATATTTTTCTAAACCATGGCCGGTCGAGCCGTTTTCGAATTGCGAGTAACGTCACTCGAAAACGGGTTAACGCCAATCGAAAACAAGTTAACTCACGGCAATTGTTTTTTTTTTTTAAATATAGATTGACAAATGTTTTTGTACAACAGGTGGGCTGGGATTGCGAAGGGCGTCGGAGTGCAGAGAATAATTGGCAGAATCCACATGGTCCAGATGAGGATTGAACAAGATTTTCTCACTACATCCTTCTCTGTTCTGGAAGAGCAACCTATGGACATGCTCTTGGGCTTGGATATGCTGAAACGACACCAGGTAATATATTCCTTTGACTTTTGTTTTTTTCTTTGTTACTTTTCATGTACATATGTACCACCATCATCATCAACCTATCATTCCCGTCTGCTGGGCACGGGTTATCCACTCAGATGAGAAGGACTTAGCCCATAGTCCACCACGCTGGCCAAGTGTGGGTTGTCTTTTTATCAAGTTTTTATGCTGTCTAATTTAAAAGAATTAAGATTGAGATTAAGATTAAGATTGTTATGGTATACAATAAAAGGGACAATATGGATAATGGATTCAGAATGGGTGAAAAGAATTGACATCAATTGACGTGCGGAGAGCACGGGGGCCCATCACCATCGGTGGCAGGGTGTCTGAAAATCGCCGTCGCACTAGGACAGTTGGAGCGCCGACAGATTAGCCATTTCCTATCTCATTCCGTTCTTTTAGTGAACTAATGGGCAAGCAAAAAAACCGAAGAGTTTCAGTGAGCAACCCTATCCACATTTGTAAACATAAAAACATCAGCGGAATACATTTCAATCTATGTAAGAATTATCCATCTCTTAAGTTACAAATTAGACATTTTGAAAAAATCTGTATAGTAGACTCTAAGTTCATCCCGGACCAACATCGTGACACGAGAATTATATATAATATACATTACTTAGGGCTATTAAAGAAAACACTAACGAAGCCGCGGGCTATTGTTAGTTTATTATGAAATTGTCTAATATTGGACATTGTTCACAGTGCAATATTGATCTGAAGAGGAACGTGCTGCTGATCGGCACAACGGGCACGGAGACGCCATTCCTGCCGGAGTCGGAGTTGCCGGACTGCGCGCGCCTCTCCGGCCTCTCCGAAGACGACTTCGCGGCGCAACTCACGGAACAAGAGGACCGCGACAAGAACAAGTCCAAACTAGGTGCGACTGGCCAAAAGAAATAACATTATACACATTGAAATTCTCTTTTCAGCTCAATAATTAATCACCGGCTGGTACCGATCTGTTCGACATTTGAAAACATTTAGCGATAACTACTGAAGGTTGACCTTTTTTGACTGTGATTTTTTGTCGTGTTACACAGAAGGTATATATTATATTGTATCTATATGACGGTCCGTTCGTACGTGTGTACGTGTGCACTGTGAGTTGCGTACGCAGATTGCCGCGACAATAAATCACAGTCAGTTCTCGCTTCCGTGTTTCCGACACGACCATTCGACGTTTGGTCGTTACCATATGCGCTATACTGACATTTTTATACAGTGGTTCCATGTTATTATATTTTTATATGTTTTGTATTGAGTGAATTTCGTTGCGGGATATTTACAACAATTTTTTAATGGAACGGTGCTCCGAAATTAAAAAATAGAAACTAACTATTGAAACGTAATAAAAAGTGTAAAACTTTTACATGACTGGTTTAATATAGTAGTTAGAGTATAACAGAGACTACATTTGATCATTTACATCTTGATGTTAGGTTGAGAATTTTTTTAAACATTTTATGACAATTTTATTCTGTGGTATTCTTATTTTGAGGAAAATTGCCGGTTTTTATTTATTTTAGAATCATAGTATTTTTCAAATGGATATGGTAATATATTTTTTAATAAAATAAATTCTGATAGACTGTTTGAGAACAGTCTATTATTTTAATAAATTTTTGATAAAATTTTAAATGTTTTATGAAGTTTTATATACAGATATGCAAGAAAATATAATAGTATCTCTTCCATCTACAGATATTTTATATCATTTTTCAAAAGTCAACGAGAAAAGGGATCATACACATTTTTTTAAGATTTATAACCTTGACCTTTGCTAATAACTGAAAAACTGGGTAGTGATATAAAACCCAGCGATCACCTTTTGCAATACAGATATTTGTACAGTACATATATCTCTTTCGATCAATTATAAATACTGTATGGAAAAATAGGTCCAACTTGTTGCAGCTAATTTCTTCTATATCTTCTCATTCACCGACATAAGAAATAGGACAAAGTTACGTGGTGCGGTGCACAACAGGAACTGTTTGTGATGGCGTGTGTAAAATTTTTTTAAACCTTTTTTATTGTATTTTAAATCAGAAAAAACAACAGATTTTTATCCAATTTATCAATTACAGACAATGGCACTCAATTCATTCTATTTGAAACCTACTATACAAAAAAACTTGGGACCACAAAAGTGTCGTATCAACTTTTTTTTACATTTCATAAAGACATATCTTCCAAAATTCACTTAAACATATACAAAACTACAAGACTGCTTAGAAATGATCAAAAATGGGCAGAAGTGTTTTGAAAAGATGTCCATTTTTAGAATGTTTAGGATTAATAACACAAGTCAAACTTGACACTGAAACAGGTTTTTTATAATTATGTTGTTTTTTTTTTCTTTTCTTTTGTTTTATTTATATAATACATAGTATATATCTATTTATACAATATATAACTATATATATTTTGTAGTAGTTAAGGTATTGCATGCATGATAGTTTTTGTGGTAAAATATTACATTACTTTTTAGTAAAAAATATGTGTAAGAAAAAATAAATGTTGCTTTATATTCATATGCGTGTATATTATTGTCAGTTTAGTGACAAAAAACACGACCCGAACCTTGAATTAAACGTAAAGGGTGAAGATGTACCATCTATGCTCCGAGAACCATAGAGCTTGTTTTATCTACATTAATTCTGCGAAAACCTTATACACAAATGTAAGTACAAGAAGTAAGGCAGACAGTGATCGCTAATAGTGCTTTCAGTACCTTCACTCTTTACGCAGATTACAAATAAAAAAATTGGATATTATCCAAATGTGTACGTACACATTGAGCGTTCGTGTATAGAGTTAATGTGACTGTATGGATGTGTTGTTTACAATAGTTTTATTTTTACCACTCTTTTCAATCCTTCAGAATTATGTGTAAGCTTTATCAATTGCGTGCGCTCAACGACATTTTAGTATTAAGATACAAAATTGACGATTTTTAAACTGCATAATTTAACTTTATCAGCAAACTATTTTAAAGTAAAGTAAAAGTAAGTAGTTTTATATCTAAATTTGTATATGAAAATGGGTTTTACACATATTATTGTATCATGTACTGTAATACCGTTGCCGCCCGTAAAAAAGTTTACATGATTTCGACTTGGGTCTTTGCCAAATAGATCTTTGTCATTTTAATAGGGGTTAAAATCAATGGTTGGATGAAATCAGTTATTATAATTAATTTTATGACTTATGGTAAATAGATACGAATAATAATAAGTCGAGAAATGTAATTTGATTTAAAAAATGCCACAACACAAAGTATACCGAGGTGGTGGTTCTTAAAACTGTACCGCAAGACGCTCTTTCTCGAGTTTTTCTCGTTGTAGTCGGTAAATCTCGAGAGAGAGTATTTTTGGCCGCGAGACCGATCATTAGTGAATGTCACAGGGCCGAGTGTTTGATTGTGTTGCCGTCAGTTGGTATGCGTTGAAGATTAAAATTTAGACAGCAACTTACGAGAGTTACCTTCCTTGACATATACTTATTCGTATTAGACCGCGTTAACACCCAGACGAAAATATATCGTCCTATTTGAATTAGTATGAAACCATAATGGACATGTCTTGTTAACTAAGACTAGTCCATAGACGTTCCAGTTCAAGCTGAAAACCCAATTCATATCTGCAGCTGACGATTTTGTTTAGATCAGTAGCTGAAAACTTAGTTACTTGGTTGCCTCACAGTAAATTTAATTCTATATAACGCAATAAGTGACTATAGAAATGACCTTTTGTTGCAATCACGACATTAAAATATATGAAGCATTACGATATAAACCAAAATGATACTGGTATTATGTGATAAGAAAATTGACAATTCTTTAACACGAATACGTAAAGAAGTACTAGTTACTTATTCACACATCTTATTCATGAAAATACGAGTTTGTCGAGTATTCTTCTACTTTTGATACAAACTTAAGATTAGTGGTGAATATTCTTGTAAACCTACCTTTTTTAATATTCCTAAAAAGTGAGTAAATGTCGAATATGCACGAATATTGAGCTCTACTACAATAATCTACAAATATGTTACTCTGCCAGCATATATACATACATACTTGGCAGCGGTAAACATTTTTAACTTAGTCTATTCGTCGAAAGTGTAACTTCGCATAAATAATAATACAAAAATTTAAAAGATAACCTCTCTTCTACATTCACTTAATTATGCAGTAATTAAGTTAAAATAGAATACAAGTGAAATTAATAATTTAGTGAAATAATTGGCATAAATGAGTGGCATCCAAGTACTATACACAATTATATTAGCGTAAGTTATTTAAAAGGGAGTTTAGCTTAAAAATACTTATTTGTTTCTACAAAATTCTAAACAAACTGTTGAAGCTCTATTATGTACGTGGAAGTAGTCCATATGTACATTTTCTCTTTCGCATTGCCAATCTCTATAACTGAGTCTAATCTAATTCGAAAGGAAATTGTCGTATTGTGCTCCTATCAAGTTTGATCGTTATGTCCGTTTTGGGCTCTTGATTCTTGTGTGTCGTCCATAATATTGTAAATTTATAGAAGGAAATATTGTTGCTCGAGCAGAAATTAATATTAGGCATAGATATGGGAACAACAGTATAAGTTCGGAAGAATCTGGAATGTTAAGACATTTAGATGAACAAAAAAGTACTTTACTTTTTTTATAATGTCATTTTAATATATTACCTAAATTTATGAAAACTTTTTAAAGCCCGAGGAGGACTGAGGATGTTCGTGGGTTTCAGAACCTTGATATATGTATAGCTAGGAGAAACCAATCTCTGCAATGAGTTAAAGTGACGCGGTTTCAGAAGATTTGGATGGGTATTTCCTATATCTCATTGTAGAACCTGCTTGGATCTGGCGTTATAGTGGTCAGGACAGATGTATGTTCAGCCTGCAGTATCCAGAACCCTAATTGGCCGTCGCAGACTACTGCGATTGAGGTTGAATAATTTATTGGAGGATCATTGCGATTGACGGTCGATGAGTGATTTGGTTTGCCTTTGCCTGTTATGGTTTTTGGTCCAGGTGTTTGATCAAGGTTTTTAATGCAGCTCGGAACATAGCTTCCGACATACATACATGGTGACGGAGGGTTTTACTATTGATGCATCCAGGTAGTCTGGTTTGGGTTTAAAACCACCTGGTGTTGTAAAATGATAAAATGTCCAGTGCTATTTTGGTCTTTCAAATCATCTATCATCTGAATCAAGAGTATTGAGTCTAGGCTAAGGAGATATTTGACTTATTTAGAGAAGGAATTCAACAGGATTTATAGGTGAAGACAACTTTACAGTATCTCTCGGTAAATACTACTTTTACCGTTTTTTCACCTTTTTTTACTTAGACTGTATTGGCACTATATTTTTGTTATTTCTGGGGTGGACTTTCTGGGCTTCCTATTATAGAGATTATTAGGTCGTCTGCGTAGCTTTGTGTATATAGAATTGTTTCCACAATATAGTCTATAAATATAAAGACTAAGGATGTTAGTACTCTTTCGTCAAAACGTTCAAGAGTATTAAAAACCTAACAATACTTAAGACATTTTAAATTTCTTGTACCTTTTTAAGGAGTTCTCTATTGTATCTTAAAAGTTTAAGGTCTAAAATCAATGAAATTTAATTAGGAACAATTACGGCACCCGCATCGAATCAAGGATCGTCAAATTCGGTTAACGCATCAAACAATTATTGCTGTACAAACATTAAAAGTCAGTTCTTGGGAATCTCTGAAGAACTGTTTAGCTTCTTCTCTTGATGTCTATCATAAACAATACTGGGGCTTCAGTAGACCCAATGATAGTCACATTTGTTAATTTTTTTGTAACACTATCAAATAATATAGATGCATGTCCACAAGGTAATTATTTATAGTCGAAGAAATATTTTTTGCACCGATGAATTTTATCACTGATCTATTTATTTAAATAGAGTAATAAAACCAAAATGCCTTTTTAATCTTACACAGGATATAGGTAGCCAGTGTAGACGTATTAAATACTTTTTTGATATCTCATTCTGAAATATTTCTTTCACATATTATGTCAGTTTTTTTCTAACTATATGTATTGAACATTTTGTAGAGCTGATTAAGACCTCGATATTTTAGGCTCATCTACATTAAATTATACAACAAGAGCCCGATAATTTAATAAGTTACAAGTTTAACAAGTTTTAAAAGTTTAAGATAACTATTTAACATTATTAGTTATTATAATAAATTTAATTTTCCTGTGTAACAACAGTGTCAGCTAACAAAGGAGTGTTTGTTAGTTAGCACTTAGCTCGTTTTATTGTCTATAATTTATTTAACGTATGACAATTAGGCGTTTTATTACAAATCTGTGCGAGTAATATTTCTGTCAACTGTACTTGTGTAATTTGTGTCTGTACCTGTGTTTGCATGGCTTAGTAATGCATTGAAAAAGAAATAACTAGATTAAAAAATATTGTATATTTCTCCTGTTTTTTATTTATTTTCATTTTGTTAATTTATGATTTCTGTTAATTTATTTTTAGTTCAAGTTTATTTTTAGTTCAAACTTAGTTTAAAACTAAGTCACATACGATACGTACCTTTAAAGCATTGATTAAATGTAAAATTGCTATGAAATTGCCATCGAAATACTGTAATAGAAAGTAATATAAATTGGATTGAAATAATCCATAAAAATGAAATTATGGACATACCCATTTATAAATACCCATCATAGCAATACCTGTCTTAGTAAACATGATCAATGGTTTTAGATTTTTTGCCTGACTGTCTGTTTGTCTGTCTGTTTACGTTTTTTGTCGCAGATAGGTTCCACTGGACGGATTGGTATAAAATATTTATAGTGTTAAATATTTAGTGAGTATGATGTTAATATCTCAAACGGTTTTCATTTATAGCCACTAGTGTGCAGGCCCTAAGAGCCCCGTTTAAGACAACATGAGACGGAGTGAACTGTCTTTTTACGGATTTCAACGGATTAGTATGATTTTTGTATGGATTAGTGTAATTTTAGCTTTTAAATTTATCTGAAACAGAGTAAACTTTCATCGTACGGATTTGAATAAATTGGTATAATTTTCTATGGTGTTAATATGATCTTAATATCTCGAACGGTTTTTATTTGTAGCCAATAGAGTGCAAACTTTTTTGTATACATAATATTTAGTGTTGAAAACTTTGTTTATAAATTTAATCCGGGGAAAGTTGCGAGCCCTTCCTCGTTAGAGAATAAACTTTACCATTACAGATACTATAATTAGAGAGCCCGACTGTCTTTCTGTTGTGCTAAGTTGTATGAAAAAGAAACTTCAAAAGTGACGTGTATCTATTATAGATGATCAGTACAATAGGGATGTAGCCACTAGTGTTTCCGCTTTTCCTGCTCATCCGACTCTTGTCGCCCTAAAGCTTATACAGTATACGCTTACTATACCCATTTCGAAATTCGTTTCCGTCCTCGCTTTTCCTCAGAATTCTCAAGGGGTGATAATAGGGATAAAGTTACCGAGGACTACAAAATTTTCTAAAATAGGAGTGCGTCTATTAATATGCATAATATATAATAATACTGAAATTAACTTGGTGTCTAACCTTGAATAAATGAAATTGTAGATTGGATTGCCCTCTAATGCATGCCATATTTTCAGCCACGTGCTTTTTGCTGGGGTAGAAATTGTAAAAACCTACATAAAAGCTTATGGGATATTATATTTTTTATTAATAAATTAACACGTAACTGTGTTAATTGTGACAAACAGTCAAATTTTTTAATAACACACATGATACTTGACATACTTATATGCGGCACTATAAAAATTCATGTCGCTATCAAATGCCTGCTGCAATAGTGCCGAAGCATCATCGACGCTGCGAAGATTCCAGTGCTGCATAGACGAAACACATTATTTCTGTGTGCAGAAACTGCAAGGCAGCCACACTATCGCCGCAGCGCCTCGAGGATACCACAGTACAATACTTACTACACTAGCTCTTATAGATGCTTTTATAATGAACCACAATAATTTTAATAAGTGGTTATACACGGAAGCGTTGTTACATTTTGTTACAGCGAACACTCATCATGCATAGAGTAGATCTCTATGAATCTATGTAGGTACTATTAAAGATAGTAACTATTTTCTTAGATACCTTTTCCAATGTTAGATATCGTGGGGCATTTCTATATTACTATATATGGTATTTTTTCACATATGATAACTTAGGATCTAAATTACCAGAAATATAAAGAGTTGCACATATATATACTTACTAATTCATGATATAATTAATGAACTTTCACTTTTGCTTCCTTTGGTTTAGGGTTTGGGTCCTTTATGGAATGAAATAATTAGTACCTATGTTTAATTTTATTTGGGGGACCTACAACTAACATGAAATAGTTTATAAAGCTATGATAAGGTTTTTAAAAACCCTAAAGACAATTAATAGCGCAAGTTTTTGAGTTAAAAATATTTTGCCAGATAACTAATTTTTAAGAAGCCTAGAAGTACCTACTAATATAAGATACGAAATGTACTTTAGTTTACAAGAATATCGTGGTAAAGTAATACAATGTAGTAGAAAATGAAATATAGAAATACCTCACTATACGGAGTGACTTCTTCATGGCATTTCCTAGATATCGCTCAATAGTTTCTAAATTGTCAACTTTGAATTGGGCGAAGAAGAATAGTCTAGAGAGGGCGTTACTGTGCGTATTTCTAACCAAAGAGGCGTTGTGACCAGAATTTGCAGTGTCTTACTCCGGGGTAATCTATGCGTGAACAAGCCGTGGCATTAAAAGCTAAAAAGCTTTGCCGGGTACGAACCCGGGAGCAACTCGGCGCAGCACAGTGAAACGAAAAGAGGAAATCTCTAAATATTACCATGCGCTGGCTGCAGTGACTGACTAACAGGGAAGGGGAAGGGGAGGGCGCAGAAGAGGCAGCGTGCCCCGGACCTCTGATCCTGGGGGCCGCCAAATGTCTTCTAGTTTTCTTGATCAAATCTTAATCAAGTGGTCAATAATATGCTCATTACTTGTACGTATGTTTCTGTAACTTAAATTTCACCACCTTACCGTACCTCAATGGTTGTTGGGTTCGATTCCCATCGCAGACATCATAAAAATATCTAAAATATAAAAACAAAATTGAGGTCCATTTATATCTATATTTAAAGTGCGTACCTATTAATATCTACCTAAATAGATAATAATTTATATAAGTAATCGCCAAAACAACCTATTGAAATTGAATGAATAATAAACTACCGTAGAGGTCATTAACGTTCAAGTGTTAAGTGGTCGAAACTCATGAATAAACATGTTCGAGTTGAAGTAGTACTATTCTCGTGTACCCAGTACGTACTCCCAGCGCCCACACGTCAAGTATTGGCACCGCTCCGGAGGTCTAGTCTCTCAACTAAGCTCGCTACACATTTCGCACACACTAGAAAATATTTGTTAGGCTGTGTTTCATTCTAAATTATAGCTACCGTAGCGGTAATAATAGGTAGGTAATGTATTCCAGTCCCAGAAATCACACCGGTTCCGGTAATTCTAAGCGGGTAAAAAAAGGATTGAAACCAGTACCTATATCTTTTTCATAATCTAATACCTACCTAGAATATTTGTAGCTCTTATATACCAGCACTTTGATATACCTAACTAAGCACGAACTATCTATATATCCCTCTATTTTTATTAATATACATAACTACGTTTATACAAAATAGCTATTTTCCTTCAAATCTTTATATTAGCCAACTACTACAGAAAATTAATAACTACAGAAAATTAATAACTACAGAAAATTAACTACAGAAAACTAATAACTACAGAAAATGAAATTATAACATTTTAAAATATGTATGTATGTTATTTCATTAATCAATATTTATGTAGAAAATTTTAAAATATGTTCTGAGCATACTTCTTACTTCTGTAAATTTAGATCACACAGATGGCGCTTACAGCAATGACGATAATAGGGGCGTCGGTGACATACCCACGGATTCCGCTGGAACAGGGAAAAACACTAAAGGTGACTATTTCAATTGCGTTTTATCTAATTATAAGATTACGTACTCTACGTACAAATGATTTTATGCCTGTATTTGTAGGTAGGTAGGCATTAGGTATGTACCTACTCGACGTTTCCATCCACACTCGTGGAGAGACTTCGGTTGTTTTCTGATTGAGTCTCTAATTATTTACTCTCTTGACAATGATATTATGTAGCAGTAAGCCAAATTTCACTGAGGGGAATGGGACGTCGAAAAACACCTCGCGTGACGACCCGTGTGGTGTAGTGGTTACCATGCCGGTCCACCATTCGAAGGGTCCTGGGTTCGATTCCCGGCGGGG
>DWNH01001571.1:0-11168 GCA_018249895.1 Tiana niger | reverse complement strand
ATAGTGCCGATGAGAGAATAAAATAGTGTTTATCAAAATATATCTGGTTGAACTACTGGTCGAAAGCAATAATGAAAAAAAGCTAAAGATATAGCCTGCGAATCGAGCAATATATAAATACGCCATATTACACATATTAGAATCTACATTAAGTGATAATAAAAGAAATGGTATGCTGATGGTAGGCAATCAAACCACATTGTAAAACTTGGAAATATCGTTTACTAAGTATTAAAAATGTCTTGTAAACGGTCAGCCACTACGGAGCTCAATCATGACAATTGGGATCAAGAAGATTCCACTGCACATGAAGAAATGGGGTCTTTTCAAACCGCTTCAAAAGAGGTTTTGGAAAAACGTGTTATAAGGACTGCTAAAAGAAGATCGCAAATCTCAAGTGATGAGGTAAGTAAATGTATACACATCCTCGAAAGTTGGCGAAGAGTAAACAATGACTTGTTTGAATGGAAAGTCAGGAAAAATAGGTATAAAAAAGTAAAAAAAATTGCTTTCTCTTTGTAATTGCTATTACTGGAATCGAATGATTTTAGGAAATGTTATAATTAAAATAATGTGGGATATAGTGCGTTGAAAGGAATAGAATGCAAGGTGAGTGAGGAGATGTATAAATATGAGGGAATGGGGGCGATGACTGAAGACGAGGAAAAAATATATGATGGCACTTGGAAGAGTACCATGTACTTAACATTATTAATTAAAATAAAAGAAGTTTAGAGTTTTAAGAATTTCTTTCGCCTCCCTGTTTCTATTATAATATAATCTTTTTAAAACCAAACTGGAAAATACTAATTTATAAAATTAAGGTGGTCTTGTAGCTAATAAGTGATGTTTTTAGAACAACTTGTAAACACAAAAAAAAATTATTGTTTGTAATAGTAAAGTTTAATAAATGGTAACTTACATATTGCAACTATAAAAGAATACATTATTTAAAGAATATATAAAGAAATACAGTGTAATAAACAAGATTATTAATATTAATTAGGTAGTAGTAGTAGAAACTTACAATTAGTGTGAGATGTCAATAGTAAATTTAAGCCTTTTGTATAGTACAAGTTTAACTTTGGGTTTTAGGTTCAGATTTGAACAGTGCCATTGAGATGTCTGTTTTGACATTTTGAAAAGTAGACTAAAATATTTTCTGTGTTTCTATTTCAGTCAAAAAAGAGTGTCTTCAGTGGATTTGGAGGTTTTAACAAAGTACAACAAACATCATTTGACTTCCTTGCAAATTTGACAAATGGTAATAAAGTAAACAATGGGCAGCCAACAACAAAGACAGATACACCTATGTCGTCCAATTTATTTGCCAACAAACCCCTTTCCACAAGCCCAAGTACAGGGCTTTTTAGCATGTCTGGATCATCAGGATTTGCCACAAAACCAACCTTGGGTAAATCAACCGAAGGCTCGTTATTTGGTAGTTCAATAACCAACAAGACATCCTCAATACAACCTGTATTCAGTGCTTCTAAAGCAGAATCTACTGTTAATGACAGTCCATTTAAAGTACAGACATCACCTAGCACTATAAAAACAGATATTGTTAAAGCAAATCTAGGTGCATCAACATCTCAAGGGACTTCTTCAATATTTGGAGCGCCGTCTAATTTCAGTGCCATTAAATCATTGTTTTCATCCACAACTGATAAATCCCCAAGTCAGCCAGTATCTAGTACATCTACATCAATGACAAGCAGTGCTATAACTACTAAATCTGAATCTAACACTATGTCTTCAGATTCCAATGTAAAATGTGACAAAAATGAGGAAAAAAGGCTAACATATTATTCTAAATTAAAAGGTTTGAATGAATCTGTATCAGAATGGATCAAAAGGCATGTGGATGCAACTCCATTGTGTATTTTGTCTCCAATATTTAATGACTATGAAAAATATTTGAAAGAGATCCAAAAGGAATACAAAGGTGAGGAGATGAATATGAAAAACAATGAAAACAATGCTGAAACAAAACCATCATCGGTGGAAACAAAACCATCATCTGTGGACACAAAACCATCATCTGTGGACACAAAACCATCATCTGTGGACACAAAACCATCATCAGTGGAAACAAAACTATCATCAGTGGACACAAAACCTTTCCCAGTAAGTAACGCTGCCAGCTCATCTATTTTTGGTAATACAGCTACAAATTCTGCAAAAATAAACTCTCCACAAAGTTCTCAGAACAGTTTAAGTAGTAACGAAACCAAAACAAGTTCATTTAATTTTGGTATAAATACTCAGGCTGTTACAACTAACAGCACTGGATTTACTTTTGGAATAAAATCCCCTGTACAGAGTACAGCTTCCAATATTTTCTCTGTAAACACATCATCAACAACAAACACCAGTAGTCCTTTTTCTTTTGGAATTACTAAGAGCGGGTTCAGCTTTAATGCAACTACTCCACCAAAAGCTAATACAGCACCAGAAACCAAGGAAGAAGATGATGAACCCCCAAAGGTCGAATACACGCCAATCATTGAGGAAAATAGTGTCTTTGATAAAAAGTGTAAGATATTTATCAAAAAGGATGCTATCTTTGTTGATAAAGGAGTTGGTACATTGTACATTAAAAAGATTGAGGAAAGTGGCAAGCATCAACTTTTAGTTCGTGCTAACACTAATTTGGGATCTGTTTTGCTTAATTTAATATTGAGCACAGCCATTCCTACTCAACGCATGGGTAAAAACAATGTTATGATAGTCTGCATTCCTACACCAGATGCAAAGCCTCCCCCAACGCCCATACTCATTAGAGTGAAAACTGCAGAAGAAGCTGATGAATTACTGAAAACATTAAACAAATATAAAAATTGATATGGATGAATCATAAGGATTACCATAATTAAATGTAGATATTTTTTAATAAATAAAACAAAATAGTGTAATTTTAATCAATATTGGTTATATGCATTATTTAATCAGTTATGTGGCATTGACACATTCCTAAAAACCTTCTTTTTATCATGTATTTAAAAACAAGTGATGTAAAACAATACCCAAATATTAAATAATAAAAGTTGTAAAATATGTCACTTAAGTATGATATATGTTATTATTATTTTACACTTTCCTGTTTTATTTATACAATAAATCTATTATAATTTCTATCTTTTAAAATTTGTTAAGTGGAATTATTTTTATTTAATAACCATTATCCAGTGAAAAAAACTTAGTGCAATTAGTTATATTAAAAATTGGCACCTACTTCACTAGTAGTGGATATTGTTATTATGGTTATGATAAGAATTAGAGCCAAATTGCACGTCTTGATGTATAATGGTGCTTGCTGTGATGTAATGCATTGAGCAATGGTGACGCGGAACGGCACCGAGAGCACATGGAACCGCTTATGTGCCGTGGTTCAGTTGTGAAACTCACCAGTTAGTCCTGATGGTCATAACTTAGGGTTCCTTGTGGCTATACAAGGGCTGCAGTGACCTTTCATGCCAGCTTTTATGTGTTTTTTTCTATGATCCTGTGCCTCTTTAGGTCTAAATTAATTTAAAACTGCTAAATTTAATCCAGTGGGAGCCATCTAAGGTTTATGGTTGTGCATGTTTATTGGCAAAAAAGTTCTGTTAGTCTTTGCGATTAAGTTTGAGAATGTGGCAACAGTAGAAAAATCTGAAAATATGTCTAGCTACGGTAGGTAGGTAGGGTGTACAACGGTACAGTCTGCTGTCCCTTTGTTTCTTGTCTGTAACTGTATGGGTGCCATGTCGTGGCTTTGAGCGCCAGAGCAACCCAATTGGCATAGCGAAAGGAGTGACACTGGTACGTTCTTCAAGGATCCTAGGACGCTCTTGCAGTGTGACCACCGAGAGACCTTAGTGATTACAAATTCCACGTGACTCTTGAATCTTCGAATTTCTCCCGCTATAGAAAAGAGCTGTCTTCAGTCATCGATCATTCTTCCAAAATGGCGCCTGATCGGCTCAAGTGAACTGGTTGTATCATGTACCTATTTAGAGACCTTCCGAAGGGTGAGATATAGAAATTTATCTCTAATACTTTCTAAGCAACGGCCACTGCGCCACTGTTGCCGCTATTGCCCAAAGGCCAACCTGTATATTATCCTCAAGATACAACCCGTTTTGGAGCACCTCAGTCCATCTGTACTCCTGACTGTACCTACCTAAAGAAGAATATATGGTAGTAGATGAACAAGTTATTCCAACGATTATGCCATCTTAATATTCGATTAGATCATTTACCTGTGTGGTCCACACGGCAGCATTGTGAGATACTGAGCGTACCGAGGCGTAGGTATAGAATGCACCCGATAGTTTCATGTGGATTGTCGAAAATGCAAAGTTCACCTGTGCCTTAAGGACAAAAATGGAACTGTTTGTTATTTCAAACTACATTACATTCTTTAGTAGATTTAGTAGAGTTTACTTGTATTTAATTTTTGGTCAATGTGCCAAATACATTTCAAAAGAAGAAAACCCTTGTTTTGCAGATTCTATGTAATAAAAAGAAAATTCCAGAAACACTTGTCCATTTATTTGTTGTAACCTATTCGATCGATTTTTTCATGAATAGGAAACTAAAAAAAACATGCAATAAGGGGTTAATATGTGAAGAATATTCAAAATCGGTTGAGTGAATTGTTTATCCATTACAAACAAAAAAATATATAAATCTTATCTTTTTATAACGTTCGTGTAGATGTTAGTATAAATTGAAGGACATTTAATTGATTATTTCAAAATCGATAAATGTTATATTAATAAACTTAATACAACTCTGTTGCTGTTTTTGTTTCCTCCGGCTAGTTTCGTATGGTTTATTGGCGTCTAGTGTTTCCTGACAATCTGGATTCAGAAGAGGGATAGAAAAGCCTGCAAAGTGAGGTCTCAAAGAACGGTCAATAGTAACATGTAGTCGTTTGTCCCAATTGTCTAGCTTGGACCGGCCAGACAGCCTTATGTTGTGCTAAGATATTTATTTAATCGCACAATACATTGACATTTGTAATTATATCTGTACACTGAATAAGACCTTTTCTAGGCTAGCATGTTTCCGTTAGGACGCATCTTCGGTTTTCATCAATCAAAGCCGCGGCCAATGCTAGTGATCAGACATAAAAAAATCGATTTTTCAAATTTCCAATAGGTTTTTATTCTGACGGTTTTTTGGTATGTTACTCGATATCTTTGTAATGTTTGATGGATATTTGCATACGATAAAAATAATATGCATTGAAGTTAAACAAATTCCCATTTTTTGTGCTTTCGCTTTCACTGAGGTTAAAAATGGAATGGAAGTAGTGTTCAATAATATGGATATGTTTTACCCACAATAGAAAGATATATAAAACATTGAGATAATTTTATTTATTTTTTTTAGTTATGCAATAAACATGCAGAATAATTTTTGACTAATGTGATAATAGAAAAGTGATGGCACTAACATAGCAGTAGTATATAAAAATTATTGCCAGAATCAAATCCTATATATTACTATTACAGAATCTTAGATCTATTGTTACATAGGTTTTACTTATTTGGTTACATGACATATTACCTCCTTGTAAGTTTGCTAAAACCTGCTAAAACATATTTATTACAATATCCTTTATATGAATTTCATATAAAAGAATTTTATTAGATTATTATAATTTAATATTTATTTATATAAATTCATAAAGCAATAACAAGAAATAATTTTATAATTTATGGTGTACATAACATACATTATTTGTGTATTATTTCTATGTACTAGTTAGATAACTAGCTGATGTCATTTGGCCCAGACCCATTTGTATTCTTCTCATATGCAGCTCTACATTATTTTGAAACAACCTCTGGTGTGGTTGATCCAGTTTCATCTTTATCTGGTCCATAGTACCCTGCAAAACACTCAGCTCATATGCATTTTGATCAGAGTCAGACAAAGTCTTCACTTGTAACATTAAGGCTGTTAAATCTGTAATTAAATCAATTACACTGGAATCCTTTACTGATCCATTATTGTTTCTTTCTACCAATAAAGACGCTTCCTCATGACATTTTTCTCTTAAATGTGATGGAGCAAGCATTGCAGCTAAGCTAGGTCCTGGTGCAATTTGTTGACAATACATTTGAATTTCATTTATGTATTCTTGTAGATCCATATTCATTCTTTCAAGATCAATCACTACAGCAGCATATTTCCTTTCAAAGTCTTCAGGTAGCTTCTGCCCAGATGATTTCCTTTTAACAGCTTCACAATTGAACTCCTTTAATCTATTTATTTTATTTTTTTTTATATGCAGTACTTTGGTCAATTTTACAATTAGCTCCAAAAGAGGAAAAGGATAACTGCCAACATTTGTATCTAAATGCTTTGATATATCATTACATCCAATCAAAGGGTCACCCTGACTCTTGTTACTATTAGACAATACCGGCTGGTACATATCAAATATTTCTTGCATGCTATACTTGGGCCTAAATATTTGTGTTATGCTGGACAGACATATAGTGTCAGGGGGTTCATTTGACAAAACTTCATAATCTGGCACAGAATGTGTTCCCAGTTTTGGTCGTTCAAATGTTATTCTATATGTATTATTAGAGGTATCCACAGCATCTATCACACCAGTGAATAATCCATCCTGTGGTTTCCGCAGTCGTGCTGTTACCTTAGTTCCTACTACCAACTGCATTGGTATTTCATTAGGCAAATCTTTAATGCAAATGTCTGCAATTTTCCGTTGCTGGATATATCTAATTAATTTGCGTTTCCTTTCAAGTTCTTTCCGTTCCTCTGCAAAAAATGCTTGTGAGCATCTACGAGGCTTACCCATCATTCGTCTTATTTTAGCCCACTGTATTTGTGTTAATTTATGATTAGTTAATTGTGGAAATGATTCTTTGAGACAAATCATAAAGTCATTTTCACCATCAAAAAGTGCCTTATCAATATTACTGTAAAAGTACTCGAAGCATACCCATTTATGAGCCTTAGGGAGTTTTAATAAGTTCCTTAACCTCATACCAATTCGCTGACCACTTTTACGATCAGGTGACTGACATGAAGTAATAGATTTCTCCTCCAGTTTGTCACTGCCCTTCGGAGTTTTAGTAGGACTCTTCTGTTTTTTGGCACTGGACTGCTTATTTGGGGTTTTGAGTATTATTTTTGGAGTCCTTCTTGGTGAATGGCGCGGTGGAGATGTGTTAATGAAATCGTCAACAAATATAAATCTATTTTTCTTCCGGATTCTAGCAGGCATTCCTCTGGCGTTTAATTTCTGTACAGGTTCGCTGGGAGTAGGTTTTGGCGGTAACTTAGTGCCCACTCTGTGTAACCCCAGTGCCGCGGGGCCGAAAGCAAGTGGATTATCTTCTTCCTCTGGAAAATCCATTTCCATCGGCTCATCTTTGATCCTGCATTGTAATCTGGAAGACTGACTTTCTTCATTATGATCACCTAAACAAGAGAAGACGATATGAGACACTAGTATAAAAAAATCTGATCTAACCGGCTTTACCAACAAGTACAAGTGCTTTTTGCAAGTAATTTAGAACAAAAAATTTCTGACAATTCGTGCACAAATTTGAATTTTTTCAAATTTTGAATATTGAAGGGAACTTTGCATTCGAAACTATGCATGGTATGACGGAAGACACAAGCATGCCAAAGCTAAATTTCAAGGTGGAGTTACATTTTACTTATTATTACTGGCACTTTAGTGCATTGTTTATTATAATAAAAACGTAAACAAACTTACTTTCCCATTTATCCGCCATATTGATGTCGTAAATTTGATTGAATTTAAAGATGATAGCGCCAAGCGCCAAGACAGATAAATGACATTTGAAAAGTTTTGTCTTTGTACTTTAGTCTCTTGATTATGATTTTGAACAATGTAAAAGGAAATTTTAAATGTTTTCAAAAACTGAAAGAATCAATACTGTAAAAATCAGTTTAGCTCACATAATATGTGAAAGTGCAGCATATAAACAGTGCTAGCTAACAAAAAAGCTGGATGGTGAATGGTACGTCAACATCAACCATTGTTGCGTTAATACATTATTACTGGATTATTAAGCAATATAAATGCAAACATAAATAAAATACTGATGTTTATCAATTATTACAATAGTTAAAATAGGCAAATTCAGACAGTTGAAAGTGTATGTTTTACCAGCATAATACTACAAACCTATACCAATATTACACCTTACGAGTTGGCAGTATAAGAAGATTAACGATTTTTTTAATGTATAATGTCAAAAGAAAAGAAATATCATTTAAGTCAGATATGTAGTCAGTTGTGAGTGAAAAAATTTAATTTGCGCGCGTTTTTTACAAAAACCGCAATATTTTTGAAATTACAAAAACAAACGTCAGGCAAAACCCAAGGCTACACACACTTATTCATTTCAACTACAAACTAATTTTGGTCTACGAACATAAACAACGGCTAAAGGCGAAACGACAAACAAAAGAAAAACAGTGATTTAATCTGTGGATTTAATAGTCAGTGATATCTTGCATTTTACAATATTATCGATAGTTTTTTTGATAAATAATATGGCATATAAAGTAACATGTATGAAAATGTCTTTAACATAATTATCTCAGTAGGAATAAATTAAAGTGTATATTAATATATCTGTATTTGTTGTTTTACTTTGGGACATAAAAAGGTGGTTGGTTTAGATTTTATTGAGTCCTGCACATTTTTTTCTGAATTTTTATCGATGTCTGTAACATCGATGTGATGTGTTTTAGTAACTTTTTTTTTTTCGTTTATATCCTTAAAAAATCCTTTGGTTTCCCGCTTATAGCAGTTTTTGGCTGAGCGAGCATGCGCCATCAACATAATTTTTTTTAAATTTCAAATATTCTATTTGCACTAATAATAGACAAGATTGTTGTGTTTTGCATACCTAAATCAATTATTGTTGTATAACCAATTTATTCTGTTTTGTAAGAAGGGTGTGGTTGCCGGAGTCCTCGTCTCGTCCGTTAGTCCTTAAAAATGGCAACGCTTCCGTTTGCGATCTCAGGTAGGACTGAGGTTCTCCCCGAAAATGCATATGAATGTGTTGCAGTGACCACTTAACACCAGGTGGCCTTTCATCACTAAAATTAGGTACCTACTACATGGTCTAGAAAGTGGGTTGGTGGGAAAATGGTTTGCGGCAGTAAAAGCGCCAAAAAACGAAAATAAAATTGTTTAGAGATGTGAACTGGAATTGAAATTTAAAGTCCAAACCACGGGCTACACAGCAATAAACTTTTTCAACAATCACTCAATTTCTGTTAACTTCAGTAATTTAATAATGCTATTTTTATCGATGTAGTAACGAAATTGATAATTTAATTCTAATCTGTTTTTACCGTTCTTATCAAATGACAATTAGATTAATATAAATTTAATTACCTAAAAACAAACGTTACAATTTTGACCACAAACCACAGCCACTTAGTCACTTACGTCATTTTGCGTTTGTGACATTACTGTGAAAGACATAAACTAAGGTGTGAATGGAAGTCCAGAGTTGAAAAATGAACGTCATTAATTGTGTCAAATTCGTTGAAGTTAAACGTCAAAAGTTAGCAATAGCCTAGCCTAACAATTCAAACAAACAAAATGAATTTTGTCGATTTTTTTATCATTTAATTAAGAAAAATTAATTTAATATAACAAAATGAGTTATAAACTTTTCCTGCTTTGTTTTGTGTTTAGTACTTTGGTGTTGAAGGAAGCAAATAGTAAGTTTTTGTAGCCCATATTGCTTAGCCGATATGATTTCAAGGTAAAGTGAGAGTTATAAGGTAGTTGATGCTAGTTCGTGAAATCCCGTGAATCATAATCCAAAATAAGATTGCAATTTATAGTCACATCAAACATATTTTGTAATACGATGATAAGAGAAATTAAGAATAATTATAAATAGTTGGGCTCGATTTCTGTAAATGATACCTCAATATTCGCAGCATAGTAATTTCATTTTTATCGCAGTTGGTAAGATCAGAAATAGTGCTGTTGGTAAGAGTACCTTTGTAACATTAGTGGGGTCATTACTGCTAAAAATTTGTAAAGGGTCATAAGTGTTTACTCTGATGCACTTTAAATTCACAGAGGTTTTTGAAGGGAATATGGACAAACTAAGGCACCATAGCCTCATTTATGCTCAAACTTTGTTTAATACCTCCTCCCAATGCAAGGTGAGTAAGGGTAGCACAAAGTTTAAGTATTTTCAGTATGGCATTTTTGTCATCAAAATCGTGTCTGCTCAAGTTGCCTCATTAAAAGAAACTTTATGAATAGTGTATTCATTTGAGATTGCTCAAATGAGTACATTCATATTACTTGTCTGAATATATAATAGGGAAAAAGTTTCTTCATATCAATACATTTTATAAAACAACTGTCTGTCTGTCTTGATTGACTTTTTGTGTGCAATAATCTGAGAAACTGCTTGTGCGAGTTGCTTTGCAAACTTCCCATAATACCTTCAATAAGCTTTGGATAGTTTATAGCCTTAATCCGTATTAGCCTTAAGTGCTAACAATTAATCCCAATGTTTTAATTTCAGGTTTGCAAAAAAGATGTATTAGATGCAGATCAAGGGGTGAGTTAGGATCTTGTGGGGACCCTTTTCCTTTCAATGTGACAGAGCCTGAAGCAGAAGCAGGCATCCACGTAGTTGCTTGTCCCTCAGGGTGGTGTGGTAAAATGATTGAAGGTACTACTGGTGCCTTCAGAACTGATGGTATGTTTCTCTACTGTATTTTTAATACTTGCCTAATTATTACATATTAGGAGATTGTTTTATGTTTATAAAAGAAAGTGTAGTTAGTAAATGTAGAATTTGTAGGTAGGTATATCCAAAAGTATATACTTCAAAAACTTTCTCAATCATACACTTGGAACCTGTATGTAAGGATCGAGGAGATGCTCTAAATTTATATGTATATGAAAACAAACACACCTTGTCCTATCACAGTTGTCTGGTTAGCATAGCACAGGCCTAGTTTTAATTTATCGTTACGAAAACTCGGGATGAGTACCTTCCGTCACAGGGCCGACGGAGGTTATGTCGGGCTCCAACTGACTAAAAACCTGACGGTGTTCCACCGCGCCACTGCGGGACGGAGTCACGGGAACGCTTGCGCACACTTCCGCGACT
>DWNH01001570.1:0-11169 GCA_018249895.1 Tiana niger | reverse complement strand
TAAACCATATCAAAGTCGCAGAAATCTAATCGGGATTCCTGGTCGCTTGGTAATTTAAGCTAAGTGGGTATACTTTCTGAAAATTAGGGAGAGTAGATCAAAGTTGTCATACAAATGTCATATACTCGTATTAGATTAAAACTTAAAAAACGACGAATTCTGCAGAATCAGTTAAATTTGTGAGGAAGTCGTACAGCAGTTATAGCTCAGAAGAATAAGAAAAAGTCAGGCTTTTCAATGCTCTATCACAATTAGAACTGACACAGTGAGATGTTCCAAGAGATTGCTCTAAATGTATTAACCAGTATTTCACTATTCCATCCATCATGCTGAGTACTGTATCTGAAACACATTCCGACTCGTAGCAATCAACACTTTTTACTCAATTTATAAAAAAATCTATGTCTGTTACTCGATACGATTCGCTAACGATCTTAAATATTTTTAACTCTACAAATTCTTTCACGTATCGTTAACGCTTGATACGCAGTTAAACATAACATTATATCTAGTTCTTCTAACTACAAATCACACTTTTTCTCTGTAAATGCTGAAGAAAGAAGGCCAGGTCTTTTCATATATTTTTTAAGGGCGTCATCAACCTGTTGCAATCAGATGTTACGATTCTTGGTTAGTGGTAATAAATAAAGAAGAAGAAGATAGCGGGAAACCGCTGGATTCTAAGGGCTCAGGACCAGACGGAGTGGCGCCAACCAGCAGTGTACAACTAAAGGCTGATGGATGGATGGAGTGTAATAAATAATAAATAGAAAAAGATAACATTTTAAAGTGTTAAACATATAATATAATTTATAATGTAAAGTTTCACACTCATAGCCCTACACTAGGATTTCCGATGTCGTGACCCCGTGGGTACCATGAACACACAAAGACAATTACACTAACACCCAGGCCAGGAACAGAAATCTAAATTCAAAATATTTTTGGTAAAAAATATTTTAATTTTTTAATTGACCTCTACGAGTATAAACACAAAAGTAATGAATTACTTACGAGTAAACGTTAACCCACAACGTGCATGTCATTATATCTGTGAATGTTTATTCCAGGATGAGGCTAAGTATTTCGAAAATATGTGTACTCTTTTGATATTATTTAGCAAACTTTACGATCTACGAATTCTAATCTGTGTATGATCCAATTATATCTTACCTTAAAAGTGACGTAATCTTAGATAATCTTATTTTAAATTTTTATAATTTTTTGCTTATTTGGAATTATTTTGTTGAGTTTCTTTCACTTTTATAACGTATGTATACGAATATTCAATATAAGCTGCACGTATTACTCTTATTAGACCTAATTGAGGATACACGCAACTGCTTAAGGTGACGTTCATTAATCACGTATTTATGAACAAATCTCAAAAAATATTTTATAGTAAAAATGAACATGACAGCTCCACTGACTACTTGTACATCAAAAGTTACGTTAAATCAATCATTTTAAAAAGTTCGGTTCGAACGGAAAAATATGTTAAAAATAATAAATCAACTACGAAAAGGTTAGTGTCAAATAGATGGATGGATGGAGCATATTAGATCCATTATTTCTAAAGCATGCGCATGCTGAGAGATTGATGTGCTTGTTGGTGCGAGAAAATTCCTATTAAACAATGTGTATTAAGAAAGATAATTAATAGGGACAATTTTTTAAGTATAAAAAAGTCTATTGCGACATAATGATCCGCATGAAATTAGAATATATTTAGTTTACTTCTGTGTAGCGATTGTGGGGCAACAACTACGAGTAGGTATAAAAATGTATTTTCTTAATAGCACACGTTTGTACTTTTTAGAGAGAGATATAGTATATGTTGAAAGGGCTTCATCCACCAGCAAAATTGCAAACATGACATTTCCTGTAAGACATCAGAATATGTCACACTTATGTACAATGCTAATTATATATTATTAAATCATTCAGTAGATAGTGTTTGTCACCTACGCATATCTTGTATAGGTACTTATAATATTGTATACTTGTTATACTTATAGTTGTCACACCGTAGTGGTGAACCGGTAAAATTACGTAAAATATTCATAAAATGAAGTAAATTTTACGTACTATTTACGTCACATTTAAAATTATCTAGAGCCTAAAAAAAGTGAAATTCTTAAACTTAATTTATAAATTAATGACACTCATAAAAACTACTGTCTAGCACGAATATCATATTATTTTTTCCGGTTTATTTTAGTGTTAAAGAAAGTTACAAGTTTAGCCGTAAGTTGCCAAAAAACCTCATACATACCTCTGTGTGTATGTTAGTGGCACAAGTGTCGAATATTTATCCTGCATTTCCATAAGAATAATAAAAATAAAACGTGTTTTAAGTAATGCTATTCTTATCGATATGAATATTTATTTTTTAATAATTTATACCATATTACACTAATAAGGTTAGTAGTAACATTTTAAACATTCTTGGAAAAATAATAAGAGCGAATTAAAGTTCGAAGTTGCTGACAAGTTTATTATTAAATTGTTAGCAACTTCGATTTCATTTTAACAAATTTTAACTGTTTAAACAAATACTCTCTTTTTGTAAAATAATGTGTAGTACATTGTATGCTCATTAAAAGAAAACTTCCTAATCTATACTTCCGTAAACTACACTGCACAAAATACTCGTAATCACGTTTGAATTTACCGCACATGTTCAGGGCATATCGTACTTTTAATTCTTGAGCTTTCCTTACCACGAAATACGGGAAATAAGCCTTAATGTTTCTGCAATAGTGATACATTTAAGTGCAGTCCACGTCTTGTAGATAAAGGTAAAAGCGCACTTCATGTCCGGTGCGCACGCGCAGCGCGGGCCGCAAGCACGCCAGCGAACACATTCCGAATTCAAACAAATAGCATTAGCTTACACAGATATATTCCCGCGCATTTACATGACACGTTCGTGCGATTTCGTTGTAGCGCGGGCTTGTCATAACATCAATAACCGTAATTTCAATACGTTTCAAGAATTGCTAACAACTAGACTGTCGAAACAAATTATATTTTCTACATTAGATTAGAATTTTGCAACTACGAGAAGGTCTTTAACTAAAATATCATAGATTTATCAACTGTCCTTTTGCGGGTCTGCTGGTAGAGATTCCTGCTTGGAATAAACAGTGCCCTTGTACTTACTTTACTTTATTGTATGTTTCTTTTAATTATTTTATGTGTGTATAGGAACTAAATAAAAAAAAATTGATGCTGATTTATGTTGACTTTATAAAATTATTTTATATATATATTTATATAATATATATTATTTTACAAGTTAATTGTATGGTTTAAAAAGTAATGAAAGTGAAAAGTAAACCTGATGATTTTTAAAAAGTTATCAGGTTGGATGCTACTTTGTACTTTATGCGCTTACTGTAATTTAAAATTATATTCAAGAAAAGTTAAAAAGAATAACGGAAAATATATAAAAGTTTGTAGTACCTAAATTTGAAAACGTCTTCCATTATTATTCAAATTATTATCTCCAATATTTGTCCAGTAAGCAGCATCGCAATAGACATTTAAATTTGTTAAATGTGAAAATTGTACAAATATTAAAATGATGACCAGTTGTATTTTGTGCAAATGAAAATAAATTCAAAGCCGTTTGGTCTATCTATTGTGCACCATATTTATTTATTTGGTTCACCAATAATTGTAACACTATAATAATGGTGTTTCCTTTATATTCATACAAACACAGTTGTTATAATTGCCTAATACTAATTACGGTTAAAAATACTGCATTCAAATTAAAAGAGTGCCGAGAGTTTCTTCCGCCGGCTTTTTTTCCTGGCCAAGCATAGCCAAAGAGCGCTCAAAGCCGTTGATCCGTGAATAGGTACTTTCCATTGCAATAGGATGGATGGTTTTGGAATGCATTTAATTATATATTTACAAAAATGTTTAAGTATTTTATGTAAGGAAACAAAAAAAACTATCAACGGAACAAAAAACGACACAAAAAACAACACCCATCATGAAATTTAAAAAAATCTGAATCTCAACAACAGTTACAATAGCAAATCTCATTGACAACAACTGAATCTCAATGAGAGTCAAAATAAATTCTAAACTTTGTAACATTTTCTAAATTAATTTAACTCATATTCTATCATGTTTTACTAGTTACGTAAATAATTTAATTTGTTCGTGGTAAGCAATTAATCTTAGTAAAACGTCTTAAAGATAGATAGGCTTACTGTAGACTTTACCGTAACAAGCCCCACGATCCAGCTTCAATGTTTCGAAAGCTGTTTTCATTAGATATTGTTAAGCAATTTTGAGAGCGGACAGCTTAAATAGGGACCATTAGTTTACCTGTTAAAGTCTAAAGACCTCTTCGACATTAGAAGCCTTGACTACAATGAACTTTTACCTTTTACTATACTTATGCGTGAGTTTTTAGGATGTCTACTGTATTCCTATGTAAAATATTTTAACATAAATTGTATACCTACTTTATGTTGGAAGAGTCTTCCTTGCCTCTGTGATATGTAAAGCCTAAATATTTTACTACATTTATGGAGCTAAAGTACTACTATTATAATATAATATGTACACTGGTATATAATATATACAATGGTAGCGAGTTCGTTGATTTTATACGGCCTAATGAAAAATATATCGATTTTTTCACGACTATAATAGAGATACGAGATACGAGTATATTATACTCAGCCGATGACAATGTAAGCTACATTGTCTATACTTATCCATAGTATAAAACAAATTTACTCGGTCTAAATCTACTTCATACTTATGAGAATAGAATCGATTTGTTCCCGACCAGTAGCGGTCCTAGTTTCAAGCCCATATGGTAATCACATTACGGAAAACCAGATTCCAGCTTATCATGCTCTAGTCATAGCGGAACCTGATTTATGTACGCATTACAGGGTGCATACAATGAAATCTTATGTGGAATTCGTTTGAATCTAGGTAATCTTGAATTGCGCTTACCCTGGCAAAGTAAGCATTCAAACATTTAACAAAAAAAATACTGTAGATATCCAAAGTAAACTAAAGTTTTTCTGGGATTAAACTTTAACGTACTACATGTTTTTTGAATATAAGAAAGTAAAATACTGTGTTGATGAATAACGCCATCCATATGTAACATAAGCTAACATAGGCTAAGTTTTTCTTATATCTACTAACCCGTTTGTGTTATCTCTCGAATTTACTATTATAATAAATACTCAAAGATTGCAAGATAATTCTGCTTTGTTTATATAGTAGAAATTAACAGGATACATTAATTTGTGATGAAAAGGTACTACATTAAAAATGTTTTATAGCTTCTTTGTTGTTTAGCAAAATACAAAAATAACCGTAGATATATACATATATGCTCTGTCTAGCAGTCACTAGTTAGTGATTAGTAGAATTTATCAAAATAAAATGATAAAACGTTGTCTTCAATGGTAACATTAAGACAAGAACCTTACACATATTTTTTAGGGTTTTAAAATGTATATATTAAGTTTTATTGATTTTAAGACAAAAAAAATTAAAAAAAATATCGTGATGACAATGTGTGTTATGTACACGTGGGTGTTATACAATATGTCGGCTATGTTCGTTTATTATTTATCTAAATCTATTATCAACAATAAATTTCAGATAAATTTTCCATGTTCTGCACATTTCATGTGATTCTCTTTTTAAAATAGAAACGGTAAACCTTAAATGTCAGTAGGAAAGATTTCGACGTTAGCAAGCACATTTGTAGAGCACAATACATGCCTTTTACGCCAAAAATGCCACTTGAATATTACTTCTCCATTTTTATTGTTATAAATATTCTGGTATTTTAATAAAAATATGTTTTTAACAAAAGTTTTGTATGAACAATTGGTCAAGTTTTAACACGATTGAACAATGACAACGCGCAACAAAGAGGTACATACATACATTCAATACTATTAATTGCAGTTGTTTCAATACTTTCAAGTTTTTATTTTCCTTTTGTTTAAGTCTGAGAACAAAATATATACTAAGTAATTTAACAAATCCAATTCTTTTGTTTATTGATAGTTTTCTTAAAAAACTGCTATATTGAAAAATATTTGTGAATAACGATGTATTAAACCATTCAGATCCATTTAAAGAGTCCTGAGGTTGATTCCCCGCGGGGCAGAAGTTTAAATGACGAATTTAAATTTCTGTTCTTGGTTTGGACGTTAGTGTGTGGTCTTTATGTGGGTCCATGGTTTTTTTTATTGAATAAAGTTGGCAAACGAGCGTGCAGGCCACCTAGTCTTAAGTGGTCACTGCAACCCATAGACATCAGATCAGAAATATACACAGGAGTAGGCCTGTATTTTAGTTACCATGAATAGTTTCACTCACGAAACATTTAATATCAAATATTTACTCGTACCAAAAACTTTTGTCTATAGGCCTTCCGGAGTACAATAAAGTATAATAGAGGTCAGTGATCTCTGTAGTCTTATCTTTACGCGTTGTGGCTATGTAGATTAGATATATACGTAGGTAGATTAGATACATATGTATATGTAACTGAATTCCACAATATACTTAATATATCTAAAAAAAGAAAATAGTTAATTATAAAGAATTTAAGTAAGATCAAGAATGATAAACGTCCGTGACGCACATACTTATATGTATATACAGGTGTTTTGAGAAATATGTATGTAAAAAGATTGTTGCTATAGAAAATTTTAATGGATAGTTTAACGTTTTAGATTCTGCGTGTGACATCGTTGTTCCTAAACGGATGACCCGATATGAGTGCGATTTTATTAATCGTAAGTCTTGTCCGTTCAGAAAGCTGTTAGAGTAAATTAAAGCAGTCGTCTCCGAGATGTTCAGCGCCCATTGCCAGTGACATGTGACTAGTGCCAGGAGACATCCAAAAATACCAAAGTTTGGTTATATCTAAAGATGTGTTTTAGGTAATATCTAAACCTAAAGGTTTAGTAGTATTTTTTATATTCTCACTAAATAAAGGCCTTACGATGACCAGCTACTTGTGAAAGGATCTCAGCCAAAAAGGTTTTTGGCTCAAGCGTATCATCAATTATAATATTGTATCACAACATACATGTTACAACCTAAGTAATTGGTATTATTAATGAAAAATATAGGTTTGGACGTGCATAATGAAAATAGTACAAGTATTAACTTTTATAACTTACCCAAGGTAACTTAAAATACACATACGTAATTTTAACAGTAAACCTATTGCAACAATTGAGAAGTACCTTATTTAAAATATGTCAAAAATTTCTACACTGCAAAGAACATTTACGATTATTAAACTAGTTACCAACTAAAGCTCTATAAGTTAAGATGATAAATGTATCCACGCAATCCAGTGTTCACTTTAATAACTAATTGTGAGACGTATAGTTAATGGATTTACCTCACTGACGAAGGCTGCAAGGAATGCTTCGGTCAGGTCCATGTAATAAGCTTGGTTTCAGCAGTCGTTAATATATTAACTACCAATAAGTTTGCACCGAGGTGAAAGGATTATTTCAACTGCCTTTTACATTTGATACGGTCGGTAAAAGGGAAAGGAGAGAATTAGCAAGAGTATGTGAGTGGTCAGCGTGGGAAGAGGGACAATTTAGAAGCATTCCGTTTTAAATTGCGCACTCATTCTGATATGCACGGTTAGCCCTACATTACAAACCCGCCAAAAACGGCTAGCGTTCTGAAACTATTTGAACAGATAGCTTTTGCGTTCCATTCCTTTATTGTCGACGCTTGCGAAGGCAACTTCGAACTATTTACTGGCCATATTAGTGCTTGTAAATTATTTACTGAATACTTTAGCAAGTAGGATAGACGGGAGTCTCCTTCTATGCAAAGTTTTAAATTAAACTTAACTTTGTGAAATTACATGAAAGATTAGTATTAGAGTCTACAAAAATTCTATTTTGCTTGCGTCGTGATACAAGAACGTCAAATATACCTATTTAAAGCCGTTTCCGCTGTATTTAGATCTGGCCGGATAAGACATCGGGCCGATGATTTACCCTGTATTCGAATTTTGAAAATATTTTTTTTTATCAAATTTCATTAATCTTTAAAGCAACGAAGTGCCAGACATATTAATTTTTAAAATGACTTACGTGTGTACGTATGATAAATATCTTTAAATGAAGATGTCACTATAAAAATCTCACAGGATTTTACACGCTCATTACAAAGAGGAAGTCGTTATCGTTGTAAATAAGTAAGATTAATCGTGAACAATTTTTCAAAATCTTATAGTGAATTAATTATATCCTCACAAAGTTGTATAGACTTCTTAGTTAGTGTAAGAAAGTGAGCACTTGATTAAAACATCTATGTATATAAAGAAATGATAAATGAAATGCTGCTCCTTGAATACGCATTACCTTTTTTTATTTCAATATGATTATTGAATTTCAACATGAACTATTACAGTTCCAAGCAAATATTTATGGAGAAAATTGAAAAATTGCTTAACTTATTTTTTTAAATAGAGGGGAAGTTTTCTGTTCTTGTTTGTCGATTAGTTTACGTTTCGTAGTACATTCTTTTCGAAAGTTTCTAGTCATTAGCGTGAATTATTCTTAACTGATTGATGAAAATAATCAATTATACAGACCAATAAAATTTTATTTAGTTTTGGAAACTAATACACCAATATACTATTTGTAGGTGTTAGGTGCCCTGAATCTGTATCTCGACTCAGAATTCAGTCTCACGTAATATTTTCAAGATATCCTAGCTTAAAAGATAAAAAAAACGCTGTGTTTCGTGATTTTTGAGATTATGTAACGTGAAAACGAGAAACTTTTCCAAAAAACTATAAGGCGCGACTTAAAATGGAAGTCTTCTTCATTAAAATACTTATACATTCATAACTTCAAGGTACTCGTTTTGAATAGGTATGATTTTGGTGATAGACATACGTTACAGATAAATTTATGCAATTCGCTTTTGAGTCTAAATAAGTAAAGTTCTTCTAAAATAAGATACACAAGAACGTGTCTGCTAGAAAATATAATTTGAAGCGCAGTCAAAGGAGGTAGGTACGCATTAAAAGATGGCATAGCGAAACGGTAATTACAGACCACGATCAAGTATTTTTTGGGTCCATTAAAACCTCTTCGAAGTACTTCGGACAATACCAGAATAATTGAAACACTTTACATTCACAATGATTATTCACATTTGAATTGAAGCTTATTCACTTATACGGTATTCATTTTAGCTCTAATAACTTACACTAATGTTTCCTGTTCCAATTTATCTATAATTTCCAAGTCTTTTTAGATCTTATCATGTAATGGATAGATGTGCGCAAATTACTATTAATCAGCGAACGCAACGCGACAAAAACTTAATCACTTTATTTAGGAGTCAAGAAAATTAACATAAATAAATAATTTCAATAAACAATACTGCACGAAACTAATAATATCTATTATTCCTAATATGTTCATTGAGATCTAAATAGATTAACTTTTATTAAAAAAATCACCATCCCCTATGAACATTTGCAACACTAGAGGGGTTGTGCTTGCGTTGCTAGCCTTGAAGGGTTCTTTTACCGCCTTTTTTGAAGAACAACATGTCGTGGCCCAGTGTGACTACCTCAGAGAGTAAACTTTGGAACCAACTTTTAAAGTTTCCACATTCACAGCAAGAACGATCGTGTATACCAGTTGACGGGTGCCCTTCAGTACCTTAGCTCACTTGACTGCAAAATTAGCGGATATATACTGATGGGGTTGGGAAATACAAGCTTGTAGACAGAGATATCACGCGTTCTGTGTGCTTCTGAGTTTTTGTCTCAAGTAAATGATCGAATGTCAACAGTACGGTGATTTTGGAACAACAAACCGTTAAAAAACATTCTTGCCACGAGCGTATAAGATTTCTTGTACCAAGGTCCTATTTCATCCGGTCATCCATCCATCCAAATTCTTTGAACGTTTACTGTTGGACATAGGCCTTCCGTAGGGAATTATCTAGTTAATATCCATTTACGTTGGGCATTTAAAAAAATAGTCATAGGTTTTACATGTATGTATAAGGATTTGGGGGAAGATATATTAAGTAGCTACAGATAAGATATATATTAAGTAGGTTTCTGCTATTTGAAATCATATGTGAACGTGGACTTTTTCTTTTCTTTCAGAACCAGTGAACTAGTGGCGTTAGTTGCAGTATCATGCACTCTGTTCCTTTTCCTTCACACAAGAGACCTGAGCACCAAGCTACGGCGCATGCAGGGCAGGCTCAACGATGACGTCACCGGGTTCAACCATCTTACAGAACGTAAGTACAGCAGTTTAGTAACTTAGTAGAATGATAAAAATGTTCTATAGGAAAATTTACTGCAGTAAATTTTGAAGATTTTTGTGGTTTAAATCATAATTATGACTTTTCTGAAAGATTTTACAAGGTTTGCAGACTAAAGAGTTTTAAAATTTTTTTTCCTGTACTTTACATTATTTTCTTTAAATCCTTACTGCTTATTTATTAACTTAGGACACAATAATTGGTAGAGCCCGTACTATGGTAACCAAACAACAAATAATACAACAATCCATATATACATAAATACAACAATCATACATAAATATGTAATATTACTTACATACTTCTATAGATAACTTTACATCCAGACACAGAATATAATACGAGGCTTTCTTGCGTAAAACTCATTTAAGCAAGAAGGTATCCAGGCAGATTGAAGTAATTTATGATACATAATACAGGAAGACAAGATATTCTCTGAAAGTTCAAATGAAAGTTCCTGTGTATTGTGTAATGTTCAGATCTAATACAATTCCACACATAATAACCGTGTTGCAATGTAATTAAAATGGTTAAGTAGTTTTCATAAAATTAGCGTGAGTAATTTTGCCTGTCTATGCGTGCTCAGTGGCCACTGCCGGTGACTTTTGATAGAAGACCACGACCAGGAACAAAATGATAATATCACAATTATTACCAACAGAGAAACATTGTGCCGTATTTAACTTCCTTCGTAGTTATAATACACATTACTCTAATATTGATATCTTCAACTTAACAACCAATAAATTAATTTTGGCCCTATAATTAGTTTTATTATTATTTTTATATAGTTTATGTTACTTACTGCTGTTGGATTACCTAAATAAA
>DWNH01001569.1:0-11173 GCA_018249895.1 Tiana niger | reverse complement strand
GCTACTAGCACTCACTAAACCCGAATTGTTGAAGGGAACAAAGGTTCAACCTAACAGTTCGCTCGCGGTTGTAGTAGACGTCAACGACGTTTTCTGTCTACCCCCCAGGCATATGGATATTGAGAAATGGATGTAAGGTAGGGAAAAGTTTCGTTCGGAAATGCTAGCCGATGTTTACCTAACATATACTATAAAATTACTTTTTATAAAACTGAAATCATTATTAATGTCTACCATGGCGTTGCATGTCCCCACGCAAACAATTATAAAATTATTGAATCCTGTGTTAAGTATAAGTAACCCAACTACATGCAAGCTATTGCACATAGTCAAATAAGTTGGATCTTCTATGGTCCTCTAACGAGTACACTTCTAAAAAAAGAAGCGTAAAACTGAGGGACAACTACTCTCAGGCGTATTACCGTAATATGTCTATGCCCACACCTTGTATTAGAGTGTGCTTCTTTCGCTTGTGTTTCGTGCTACACGCGGCGTTCGTGCTCAGCAACGGGGACGGGTGTTTGCTTTTTTTGAAGTAGCAAACGAGGATGCTGATGGGTGCGAGCCATTGACAATGATCTAGAACTTCGGAATGTTGGTTCCGTTATAATGTTGATGGTGGTCTGTGCAGGCGATCCATACGATCGAGTACGTGCTGGGCAGCGTGTCGCACACGGCGTCGTACCTGCGGCTGTGGGCGCTGTCGCTGGCGCACGCGCAGCTCGCCGAGGTCGCCTGGAACATGCTGCTGCGGAAGGGTAAGGGTGGCTTGCGTGCGCATGTATGTGTGTTAGTGAGATAGTCAGTAACATGTAATAGACTTGGTAAGGATTTATTACTCGCAAACTGGCAGGCTATTAATTCTGGTAGGGTATTTTTAATTAGGGGAGGCCTATGTCCAGCAGTGGATGTAAGAGCTTGCACATTCGCAGGAAGAATGAGAAATAAAAAATGTTAATGTATTTATTGAGCCTGATAGTAAGCACACGTGACAGCTATTTATGTGCATCACTATCACTTCCCCAACGGTCACAATTAACTTTAAATAAATTAATAGTTATGAAAAAGTAAATTGTGAAACTGTGTTTGTGTTACAGGTCTGATGTCTCAGGATTACCAGGGCGGTATCTTCCTGTACGTAGTGTTCGCGGGCTGGGCGGCCATCTCCGTGTCCATCCTGGTGCTGATGGAGGGGCTCTCCGCCTTCCTGCACACGCTGCGTTTGCACTGGTGAGGACCAACATACATAATACTGCTATTATATTAGATAAAAGTAGCAAACGAGGTGTTATGTAGTCACTGCACCCCATGGACATTCACTTGCAACTTCAGGCACCTCAGTCCTAAGATCATAAATAGATGAGTTGCTACTGCTGAGGATGCCTTATATTTAGTGAACTCCGGCAACCACACCCTCCTGCCGATACGCAATAAATTAGTTTACGGTAGAATTGGGTGTGGCGGTGATACTTCTCCGTTCGGCAGCCTACCGCCTAAAGCTATATTGTTGTATATTATGTTGAATTTTGTTCCCCGTAAGTCTTGAATTTATTCAATAAACAATTTTATTTACTAAAAGGAATCCTTTAATTATATTCTTAGCGATAGTACGTTGGAAAGTTAATCCGAATTTTTCTCGTAGGGTTGAGTTCCAGAGCAAGTTCTACGCTGGTGAGGGCTACCTCTTCCAGCCCTTCTCGTTCGAGATCATCTTGGACTCCGCGGGCCAGGGCGACGAGTAGGCCTAGAGGGAACTCCGCGACGGAGGGCACGTCGCTAGTGTACCTTGATGCGTATTGTCATGTTATTCGATGTCTGTCAAGTATAAAAAATTATTAAAAAAAATCTATTTGAATGTTCAATTGAATTCTTAGAGGAATAATAAATAATGTTCGTAGTTTCAATGTTTATGAGATTGTATTCGTAAGTTTAATCAAATGTTTAACTTTGTAGATTTTCTGTAGCGACCATTTATGGCATGTCCAAGATAATTATAAGATTTAATGAGAATCTGTTTTCTTAATATGATCAAGTTATACGCAATTCAGGTACACTGTTTTATAGTTGCAGTGTAGTTGTGTAGACATTTATATTTCCTTTTATATTATTTTATTAACAAATTTTTATAAGTTCAAATGTACTTAAAATTGAAATCAGTTTTATTCGATACAACCCAAGGCTCTCTTTTGTTAGAAAAATACTGTTGCAATGCAATTTATGCAAATTAAATTACAATTAAACAAAGTTTTGTGTAAAGCCACTCGTTCCTCTATTTAAAGGACTTTTGCATTTGAGAGTTGTAGTTGATACATTTAATAGTTATGATGTCATTCCAGTAATTGTTCAATGAATGTTTAATCAAAGTGTAACGCTTTAGCCGCTGTTAGCTTCAGGTTTTATGAATAAATAAAATACATTTGCGTAGCACAATTTTGGTTTTATTTGTCAGTATATAGTCTATTCGCATTAAAAACTTTGTAACAGTTGCGACCACAAATAGTCCTTCTATTGTGTCAATAGCCCACAAATGGTCCTTCGAGCCGGATTCTTTTTATAATGTTTCTTGTTACGTAGTGTTTAATCGTATTCAGCTCCTATAGTAATGCTTATATCTCCGGGCAACACGTTAGTCCTGTGGTACCAGCGGTTGGTGTCGACCACGACTGCAATATTTAGAAAACATATACGTGAAACAATTTAAGTGACCACAAAAAAGTCTGAAGATATACATATCAATACATAGAAGCTCGATTCTTTGTCAATACATATGAAAAAGGCAATAAAACAGTACGTATTTCGCCGGGGTGCACGGTGAAGGAGAGCCAGGAGCAGCGGTAGTAGCACTCGGGCGGCGGCGCCAGCTGCCAGCGCTTGCGGCCGCGCACCTGCGCCTGCCACGACACGTGCCGCACTGAGTCCACCTGCACACAGGTTTAATTCAAATTTAAACTTGATATGCCTGTGCACATGTGAAGTAAAGCTAAATAACTAAATAACACTTCACACTCGTAACACCACAGTAGGATTTTAGTACCCTATGTCGTCGATACCATGGACACACATACACTAACACGCAGACCGAGAACAAAAATCTAAATATATCATTTAAACTTCTGCCACGCAGGGAATCGAACCCAGGACCCTTCGAATAATGGACCGGCATTGTAACCACTACACGACACACGATCCGTCCCCGACCCTGAATTTTGCAACTGATACTTGACATGAATGATTTTTAAAAACATTGTTGGAGAATATTATGGAGAATATTTAAATGTTTTAGACAATGTAAAATTCCGAAATTTTTAATTTAAATTACATCCGCTACTGCTTTCCCGTGATTTCATAAGTCACCAGGCGCCGACAATGCCGACATCCATCCAGGTTTTTTATGGCTCCTACCAATAAATCCACGAAAAAAACAAGAACAATGATTTGATTAGGTTTATACTATAAAATGTAACTACCTCGAGTTTATCGTGGTAACTCGCTAAGTTTAGATAATTTTTCCTCTACTGAATTTGCCTACTAAATTTTCAAAAACAAAAACTTACATGCATATGCGCACCCTGTCCCGGTCCGCCCATAAAAATCCAGTCCACCATGTCACTCTCAGACGTGCGGGGCAGGAAGTACGGCCTGTTGTAGTACTGCCTCAATTTCCTGGTCTCCTCGTCGTAGCAGGTACTCCAGCCAACGTACCAGGGCTCCCCGGACAGGTTGGCTCGCTTCTCGTCCATGCTGAACACCTCGTGTAGAGAGTTCAGGCCGGATTTGTAAGCGAAGTAGAAACAGTCGTTTATCTTACGTCCCATTTTGTATGTGCGGTAGAAGTTAGCGAAGAAATCAAAGTTGAAATGCTAGAAAAAAAAATTATAAGGAAGCAGCAAACGAACATGTAGGTAATTTGGTTTTATGTGATCTCTACATCCAAAAGATATCCATATATAAACTCAGACAATAGCGCAGTCCCTGAGGTCTTATCTACATGCGTTGCCATTCTTGAGGATTATGATAGTCACCTGATATGAAGTGTTCTCTGGCAACTACACCCTCATTTTAAAAACACAATTAGATAATTACCTCATGGCCGTATGTACCACGGGCTCATTCATGTCTACTACTTCTCCAGTCGGCAAATGTGGAGGTAATTTCGGCAAGTACGTACTTTTGTTAAGAATTTGAATTGGAAAACTTTTGGGGAACAGCGCGCGGCAGGCAAGGGGGAATGGGTTACCAAGGTAATCAAGTAGTCGCGCTTGACTGGACATGTTGTTGATACAGTACGGTCAGTTGATTGAATCTTGATAATTCTAAACCCTAAGCCACCACATGGTACGGAGGTAAAGCTGTAAATAGTTATACATACTTCAATAGCCTTCCAGTCTTCTGTAGCATCAGTGACTATAACTGGCACTGTACCATACGCATATTGTTCCTCGAACTCTTTGTCGGTGATGTTCGCTAACCGTACCACGTGGTCGACGCCTACGCACATAGAGCAATCTTCTGGTGGTCGAAAAAGCGCTTTGGAAGATGAAGGCAGTTCAAGCAAGCAGCCCTGGAAAAAACAATAATGTTAAAAAATTATTGCAGTAACAGTGGGGTGTGACCTTAACATCTCACACTAACCTTGATCATACCATACTGGAACCACCAAACACCTACCGCTGCTGTTAAAATTGCGGTAGTTAAACCAAAAATCCAAATCAATGGCTTAGATCTTTCGAAAAACTTTGTATACAACCATTTTTTACCCCCCAATAAATTTAAACGAGAAATATGAGCATCGTTAAGTTTCAAACTTTTAATTTTGTTTAAAATTTTCAGTACTTTCACCTCAGCCGTTTTGATTTTCTTGTCGCATGTTTTGTCTCGATTTTGGCTCATATTGCAGTTAACTATGGACGCTACTTGTTACGGAATGAATAAATGTTAATCCCTACGGGAGCTTTTATACGCATGTGGTAATGATATAGAGTGGATATAGAGTTTCTCGTAGTCTAAGAAGATATTTGATATTTGAAGATCAAAGAAACATCGTCCCTTTCAGATTAATATTTGTTTAAAACCGGTTTCTGGGATCACGTTTCGATTTAGGACATTGTAACTGAAATACTTACCTATATAAATAGTTAAGCCGTAAGTCGTTGTGATCTCGAATTAAATGGGTGGTAACATACTAGGCAATATTTAGGACTTTGGAGAGCATATTATGCTGTAAATCCCAGTATAGCCATTGATTATGGGCTATATAATAACTTTCCGAAGTTTTGCAGGACGGCAATTTTGGCCACGATCAATCTTATTTGTTACTTGTTGAAGGTAGGTGGTAGATAGAGCCATAGTTTCTAACTTTTTCACTGATTTTTATGATGAAGCAATTCTCCTATTCGATCTATGATGTGAGTGCTGCTACCTATATTAATATTATGAGATTTTCCTACCTTTGAGTACTCAGCATAATCATAAAAATAGAACCTCAGATAGGTCGTCGAAATTGTTTGACGAAAAATGTAAATGTATGCAGATTGTAATGATTGTAATGTGTGCCCTGCTAATGAATTTCACTAATTAACAAAATCTAATCCGTTACAGTAATAATAATGAGTTTATAAAAAAAATAAAAACAGCTCTATGAAAATCTTCAAGTTTCTATCACTGGCTAAATAACGCGACACAAGCGCAACGGGTATGAAATTGAAATTCATTATCGCGCCGCGACACCGCAACTGCGCCCCATATTATACGCCTTGCTGCCGACCCTCGCTTACACGCCAATTTATCCTATCGGCCTTTGCAGATTCTTTCATCCTTCAAGCCTATTTATTATCTGATTCCATTCTATGCTTTAGTCTTTCCTTTAATACAGAATTAGTTATGATTAATAGTTATTATCTCGGTAATAAAGTGTATCCTATACGATATCTATCAGTCGGTGAGGTTTGGTATGGCGCGAAGGCAATAATTTATTGGCTTTCAACTAGCTATCGGCATGTGGCGAATGGCCTGGCGCGAAGGAGTTCTTCCGCGTCTCATTGTGAGTAATGGAGGGCACAGTGGTGAAGGATAAGATCGGCGCATAAGATCGAAGATCGGAATATAATCTTTGGGATGGTTGCAAGCTATTACACCGGGCAAACCAAGGCAGGACTTGTGTGCTCTTCCTAGATTCCAGAGTATCTCTTACGAGTGCTGTATTCCCCGATCTCTTCCATAGGATGGCACAGATGCTGATATTGCTGGCGATCGTAATTGGCGGCGATAATAATAGTTATTGATAAAATATATTTGCAGGTCCTATAAATTAATGGTTTTGTTGCGATTGTGAAATCCGTATGAAATGAAACTCTGTTTTTTTGTGCATTTAATATATTACAAAATTAAAATTAAAACAATAGTATTACCTTATATGTATCATATTAATTGAACAGTTATCTAATTATGATTTTGAGTTTTGATTATGAATTTGAATCTTTGACAGATTTCGTTTAGTCATTGATGTGTCAACGCCGGCTGTCAGATTGACGCAAGACATAATAAGATTCTGAAAAATCAAAATAGATAAACCTAATAAGCCAAAAGTACTTGCGGTAATGACCGCAGGCCCTGGATTTCTTTTTGTGTTTAATTAATCTTTTTTTTTTCAATTTCAGCTTTATTAGTGTTGCCTCAATGGCTGCTATACTAGGTGGTGGCCTCGGCGGTTTATCAACAGGTTATTATTTGTTGAAGAACAATATCACTTCCAACAATAATTTAAAATTATTTCTTCTGGAAGCAACAGATTACTGCGGAGGCTGGATCAAGTCAATCCGAACAAAAGATTATGTGTTCGAGCAAGGACCGAGGACTATCCGACCGAAAGGAGTCGTTGGATTGAATACTTTGAACATGATGCAGGATTTAGGCCTAAGCGAGCATATTGCTCCAATAAAACCCGAGCACCCAGCAGCTAAAAACCGTATGATATACGTAAACAACACCCTGCATCTCCTACCATCAAGTTTAAAAAGTGTATTTCAGAGAAACGATCCCTTTTCCAAACCACTAATCTATGCAGCTTTAAATGACTTGAAGCAACCTCTTAAAGAACTAAAGGACGATTCTATTTACAATTTTGTTGAACGCAGGTTTGGTAAGGAAATTGCAGACTATGCCATTTCTCCTATGATATGTGGAATTTGTGCAGGTGATGCTAAAGAAATTTCAGTGAAATTTCTTATGAAAACCTTATTTGAATATGAGCAGAATCATGGTAGCGTTATGAGAGGGCTGGTGAAGTCCATTTTTAAAAGCAAAAATGGAGAGGAGTTAGAATTGAGCGACTTGGCTAGGAAGGCACAGGAAGAAAAGTGGAATGTCTACACAATAAAAGGTGGACTTGAAACTTTTCCTTCTACACTTCATGAGCATCTTAAGGAAAATAATGTAAACATTTGCCTCAATAGTAAAGTGGAACAAATTGAATTTATAGACTCTAGCACTGCCAATCTAAAGAAGAGTGATGGAGGCACACTCTCAGTAAGCCATATATATTCGTCAATACCATCCCATGCATTGGCAAAGCTGGTGAGCAGACAACACCCTGAATTAGCCAAAAACCTAGAAAACATACCATTTGTTACAGTTGCTATAGTAAATTTATATTTCTCGTCCCAGAAACAACTTATAACACCTGCATTTGGATTCCTAGTGCCTCCAATAGAAAATTCTCCTATTCTAGGAGTTGTGTTTGATTCATGTTGTATACCTGATCAGAATGGAACTGTTTTGACAGTGATGTTGGGTGGAAAATGGTTTGAAGAAAAGTTTGGGAACAATGTTACAGAGAAGAGGTTTCTAGAAATAGCAATGAAAGAAGTAGACTCTATTTTGAATATAAAGGAAAAACCAACCGCACACAATGTCAATATATTGAATAAGTGCATACCTCAGTATGTATTGGGCCATTATGATAGGATTGATAAGATCAGGGGTTACATACAGGAGAAAAATTTACCAATTTCCGTGATTGGAAGCAGCTACGACGGGATAGGTGTCAATGATGTTATCTATTCAGCCAAAACTCAAGTAGAAAAGGATTGTACAAATTAAAAATTTGATTAGATCTGTATTCTTTACTGCTTGCAAAAGCATAGTATAATATATAAGCATTTGTTGTGAATATAAACAATGAGGTCTGAGTTGCATAATTCTATTCAGAGTAATGTTACAATGCTTTTCATGACTTTTAATCTGTGATTAGTTGGATTGGCTGTGTGCAGGTAGCACTTTCAACTGGAGGTTTAACCACCCTCTATGAATTTAGTTCTATTATTAATCCTACCTATGAGTAGTGATAGCTTAGAGGTTTTTCGGCCTACTATTCTGGTGGGTCCTGGTTCGGTCCTCGCATGCACCTCGTAATTTTTTCTATATTATGTGCATATTGTAAATTATCACATTCTATTCTGTGAAGGAAAATATTTTGTGAAACCTGCATGCCTGACGGTTCTCCATATATCTTGAAAAGCAAGTTAAGTCCACCAACCTGCACTTGGCCAGTGTGGTAGACTATGGCCTAAATCCTTCTCATTTGAGGGGAGACCCTTGCCCAGCAGTGGGATAGGCTGATGAAGTAAATATTAAACATGGTATAATAAAAGATAATTAGTGTATGTATATTTTGATGGTATAAATTCTTCCTAAACTGAGTGATAGTACCTATATTTTCTATATTATAAAAAATGGACTGATTTATTTTATTTTGACAGATTAAATATACCCACTTATGAGTGTAACTGTGTGTTAATTAAACTAAACATATTTCCTATAAAGGTAGATAAAACTGATTACAAAAAGGTAACTAATGTCAATAAAACAATAATTAAGCAGAAAATAATATATTTTCAAGTTCGTAAGTTTTTGTAGATAATTTAATGTAACTCATTACATTGAATAGTGTAAAATAACAATAAACAATTTGTTACATTGTGAACTTATCCATTTTACACTAAACGGAAATATATTAGGGAGGTAATTAAAAGTGTTTCGTTACATTCAGTAGTAATAGGAAAATAAATTATTTATTTAACATATTCACTAAAGCCACAGTAAGTTATTCACCATCATTATGAATAAGTGTCAATTTAATTTAATTTCACAAACATTTTTGTCACATATTTTTGTATGTGGTGTGAAATTAAATGTGACTACTTGTATTAAATTGACATTATTTGGTACTCTTGCATACCTCCAAATTCAAAAAATACTACAGTGAATATTGAGAGATAATACCTTCACTCAATTGTTAAACATTCACACAATTTACTTGAACATGCCAATCAACATTGAATGCAAATATGTAAGTACCCGAGATAATTTTATACAGTTATAAAATTAACGTGCACCTTATTTGTATTATTTTACTTGGTATTTGCACCAATTCTTATCTATAAAAATGTTCTTTTGATAAAGAAAATATACATTCAGCTATTAAATAGAGCATTAAAATTCAACATTATACAAGTCTATTTTATTGAAGGACAGTATAGTCACGCAATAGCATGTTGTTATTTCATTTATATGAAACATAATATTAGTTTCATGTGTTTTTGCAGCGATATACAATTCAGAAAATGATTGCCCATTAAATATAATATATTATATTAATTTATAATATATATTAACCATGATATATTAAAATGTACTGTTAATAGTATTGCCGCCAACCCCTGCCAGTATATTTCCAATAGTAGATATTAAATTAATTCTGATTTTCAGTATATTAATTGTTGATAAAACGCTTCACATGCAGACAATTTTGAATTTACTTTATGATATATGGTCAAAATTTACATTAAAATTAGTAAACCATATACCATACTTTTAGTTAACATCAAGAATCTTAAACCTATGGTCACCATATCACATTATAGTTTACCACCATTAGCTTTATGGTCCACATAATAACAAAGGGTTTGCTACAATTGTTTGGGTCTGTAATACATCCTCCATCTCAAATAATGGACCTTATAAGGTATGTATATAATATTGAGAGTTGAAATCACTGGTCTGCGCAAATTGCAGTTAGTAAATATGTTATCAATATTCTATATAAAGCTAAGAAGCTTTACAAATAATATAAAATATCTAACATAGCTATTTTATTGTTACTTAAATACTATAAATCAAAAACCAAATCAATAACTTATCACCTATTTTTACACAAAAGCTCCAAAGAGGAAAAAGGACTTTACGTCAGGGAAGAAATAAATTCTACAAGAAAATTCATTACAATTATTAAAGACTATCGACAGCGCAAGCATATATGCAGTATGTTAGATATAACAGAACACAACTGAATCTTAATATTCAATGGGAATAAATAATAATTCACTATATATATTTAGTTTACACTTAATAAGACTTATTTAGTCTTCTTTGACATACTTACTTATATACCTATTTTGCAAACATTAAAAAGTCACCTGCATACTTAGTTTTCATCATTTAAGCACATCCTTTAGGCACGATTTATATAATAATATAAGCTTTTCTTTTATATAATAATAATAATATCATGGGACAACTCACACGGTCATCTGATCCCAACTAGGTCTGTGCTATAATATATGATAAACATACATAAACATATTTTTTTTTGGTAAATACATATATATATATATTTATTATATATATCAACTATCTATGGGTGTTTTTATAGAGAAACTAAGTATTTGATAGAACTGTCTCTATAAGAGCATCTTTTGACTAAATCTTTTTAATATTCAATCTTTCTATACTGAGATCGATATCATTAAAAATAAAAGGGAGATACATTATGCACTTATATTAGGTGGCTTAGTGTATAAAAAAGAGAAAACTTAATATCAACTGATATACTCATCTTCTATGCTATGCATTCATCTCGTTTAATGCATATTTATTTATATATTCATATTCAAATAATACCGACATGACTATGAATGTATAACAATTAGCTGCCTAACATGAATTTATAAGTGGAACGAAATTGTAAAATGTACTGTGTGAAACACATCTGTATTAAACATATTAACTTCAAGAATACCATCGAATATTTAATAATAATAATAATAACGCTTCACACTCATAGCCCCACACTAAGATTCTAGAATCTTGTGTCGTGGGTACCATGGACACACACACA
>DWNH01001568.1:0-11176 GCA_018249895.1 Tiana niger | reverse complement strand
CGGTACTTCAGAACCGTTCCTCTGTCCCGGATCCTTCCGCGCTTCCTACGCGGAAAAACACTGTTCGTTGGGATATTTGCCACGGGCCAACGATAATTGGCAACAATACATCCTGAGGAGTCGACACCACGATAAGAATCCTTTCATCTTTGATTCGTTGGGAGAAAATAGCAAATAAAAAATAACTATCGTTATACCTAAATTCGGCTCATGACCGGCATCGCTGTTCCGTAATTTGCAAGGGCTAGGACGTTGTCAAATCTTGTCAAATCAGATATTTGAATAAAGAATTTGTAAAAATCTTACAGACTACAACTTGCAGCTCTGTCGATTTTATGTACTCGTAAATACACTTAAATCAAGTGAAAGTGATTGAAATACAATTAAATGAAATCAAATCCATTTTATTGTGGAACATGGGTACAAGGTTCGATATGTTTTTATAAACCTCCATATTCCTGCCACAGATGGGCATACAATAATGTAAATAAGCAGTTTAGGTTGTATTAGAAATCACATATGCATTAAGCAATAATGAAAACATCTCTCATATTCGGATTTATCACGTGCGATATTAATTAGGGGTTGCAGTGAGCCCCTACGTCGCGTTCCTACCCTTCATTACTAATGCAGGTAATTAGTTCGAGAGGCCGACAATTACGCCTTTATCACGATTATACTCACAGCGCTACATTTAGTTACACGAAGTACAAGTATAGATTCTGCACTTTATAGTGATTTGGTAAAAGTCATTTATTAAGTCACGTTATTGTGCAATAAGTTATTTTATGGCAGGCTTCCTTGTTGGTTGTCTATTAACTTTTCTAATGCTATTTTTCAATCAAAAACTAAATTATATCTCTAGTAACCGCTGTTTAGTACCTATTCACTGTAATTCTAAGACATCTTCATCATCAAAACTTAAATTGTAGAAAATACGTAAATATAATGTAATACTAATTTATGTACAATTAAATGTCCCAACATAGACATAAATTTCTATCAATTTTATTCTGTCAAGTTCTGGGAAATACAGTAATGATTGTACACAATTAAATGTAACATTCTAAATACTTCGTATACCACTACTTCTGTTTCTAATTACGAAAAAGCCTTTTACTTTCCAAAAATAGAATCTCAATAATTTATCTTTAGGTATCGTACTGGGAGGTCTAACAAAAAATTAAGGATAATTTGGTTGTTTAGCTTTCATACAAAATAAAAATCCTAAAAAGCTCTGAACACTGTTATGCAGAATATATGTGAAAATAAACAAATTCACCTCAAATCCTACATAATAAAAAATTACTTAGGTACTAATACAGAGCGCTATTAAAGAACCTTGACAACAATGCCTTAAAGGCTTGGCCGCTAAGTCTTTATAGTCTATGGATTCAGTTATTGCAGTCAAATCTTGAATAAAGAATCTAACTATCTACTACACTTTACATTAGTTTACCTGAACCCGAGCTTCGCTAAGGCCGAGTCTTTGACTGAGCTCCTCGCGCATGAACGCGTCAGGGTAGTGCGTCTCGTCGAACAGCCTCTCGAGCTCGCCCAGCTGCTCCAACGTGAAGTTAGTGCGGGACCGCCGCTGCTTGCCGCTGTTGGACCCGTTGTTGACACCACCGTTCGACTTGTCTGATAAATCTAATGAAACAACAATTGTCAAGATAACATGACATTTCAAGTTTTTGTACGATATAACGGAGAAGTATTATATGTATGTTTACTATATTATAGACCAACTATAGTCTACTTTTTTGTGCCACTAGATGTATATTTGCTCCCTTTATAATTTTTATAGTGATAGAACATGGACGTCGGAGATAGATCAGAGTAGGCATAAATAATGTTTAATTGGCCACAATGTATGTATTTGGTAAAAGGTCAAATATCGATTTAGTTTTTTGATGTTTTTAATACCAAATACAATACATTATATCAATTTAGTTGTTTTATTTGTCTGTAAAATTTCAAATCGATTCATACGGTAAGAAGTTATTATTAAATGTTATCATCATGAAAAATTTAATTATTCTTAGTATTTACCTATGAAAACTTCGTACATACCTACATAATCTTATAATATTAAAGCAACAAACATTAAAATAAAAAAACATTATTTTATTATATTTAAGTTAAAGAAATTAGGTCCGACAACACACTAGTTTACTACTTCTATCGAAATTGGTATTTCATAGGATTAGATTCCAATTCATTACGCAAAGGTTGGTACGCAAATACGTCTTGATTTGGACTTTGACAGAAGTGTTGTTCAGGTCAAACTTGAGGTTAGACTAGCCAAACATAGACTGTTTTCGTAGTTTGACTATAATAGGTACAACATATATGTACCTACACCGATTTTTTCATGTACATGCACAGAATAGTCATAATAAGTATCTTTCGGTCTTTTAGTTCGGCACCTTTTGCAAATTTCCTTTTACTTTATTTGGTACGAAGAAAAATTGAATAATAATAATTTATTTTTCGGTTGGTAGGTTCATAGAGGTTTACAAATCCCAAAAATATCTCACGAAGATATGTACATCATCATGAAGATGAATTGTGATATAATAATTTCGTTTTAGATATATCTATGTAAGTAGTTTCTTGTAACAGATATTTTTTTGTAATTCTTTCTGCATCTATTTCGTATTTTTGCTTTCATAACGTTTCTATAAATCTATGCTTATATTGCTATTCTTGAATTCTTAGTTACATATGAAATTAAAATAAACGAAATGAAATATCGAAGAAACCAGTTAGAACATCGAAAGGTTCTTCAGTAGATACAAGTATTGTTGCGCGTCGTCGACTGTGACGAACGAGCCGACGACGCTAAGTGTGTCGTTTGAAGCAATTTCACAAATTGGGAAGCTCTCCTTTTTATACAGCAATTATGTAAATGGAGGGATTATCCAACTGTGGGCGGCGCTGCGGGCCACACCCTCTCCCCTTTCGCCCCGGGGGCATTCGAGCTTCTTAAACGTCTAAGACTTGAGAATAGTGATTAATTGTCGAACGATGCACAAAATACTCTCGTTAAACTCTCCGTGATTTATTTGATTGAAAAGACTTCTCTGGATTTCCCTGTAAAGCTCCTTCGCTCCTTTAAGGTCGTTTACATTTCAAATAAATTAATGTTATTTTATTTTCGCCACGATTTCAGTGAAATCTCATACTCTCATACTCATCAACTCATTTGTAACAAATGCGATTTCAGGGGAAAAAAAAAGAGTTAACCTACTGTAACTAACCTACTTTTGAAAGGCATTGGTCACATTTAAAAATGGTTAGGCATTAATTGAAATTATGATCCTATAATAAGTTATTAACAAATTAAAATGTTTGAATGTTTAAGTTAACTTGCGGAGCCTAAGTATGACTTAGGATTAGATACACATCAGGTTTGTAATATATTTAATTTTTTATGTTCAGGACTGGTAGAAAATATTATATTACAACTGAGTAAGTTGTGTCATATACATTATTACAAAATTTAATCACTTACAACAATACAAATTCTACTTACCAGGGGACTGTTTCAACTTTCGCCTAGCGAAGTATTTTAACTATGAACGCAGAGTGCACAGTAAACGAGATTGCGCAAGGACGCTTATTTTATTTGCATCCGACCGAACTTCATATTGTTTACGTTTTATTACTCGCCATAAACACTCATCAATACATAATAACATTTCGGGGCAATCTTCAAATTGTTACAGGGGACTGTTTTTGAGGACAACATTTGTGTTTGTTTTATTTAGGTACAGAAAAAAAATAAGTAAACTGAAAGACTAGACCCGATACAATAAGTATTATTTTTTTCACCGTATCTGTGTTTAATCTCATTCGCTATCTCTATTGTATCTACTAAATAAGCTTTTTTAAAATGTGTTTTAAGTATTCGTCCACTCGAATGTAGTGTAATATCTTCCACTCATCAAAATTCCTGGAATTTGTCACTCCAGAAGTTGAATTTCTTTTTTACAAAAAATCCTTTGGATCTTGCTCCTTTTAATTTCGTGTGTTTCTTTAAGTGCAACTTGTTCTTTAGTTAAAGATCGTCATAACTCCTATATTTGTGGTGTTGTTAATGAAGCACAGGTACATCTGGTCTAAGGATTTTCTGTCTGTCTGATCTAAGGACATTCCATTTCTTGGACAAAGTAAAGAAGTTCTCTACTATATCTCAGAGGTCTAAAGTCCAATACCAATTAAACTAGAGTGGGACCAAGTATATGGCACCCCTTTCGAATAAACAAAGAGTTATCAAAATTGGTGCAGGCTAAAGCGTGCTAAAGCAAAACTATAGTTGAACGTGAAAAAAGGATTCAGACAAATTAATAATGACTTTTTTGATAGGTTATAAATACAACAACAACAAAATTACAAGTGATTCAAGTGTACCTTTCCCTACCCCAAACAAACCTAACCGAAATTACTATGAAATAGCAATATGTTCACAAGAATCTACAACCTATTTTAAAAGTGGCCCCTTTGGTGTGTGTTTAATAGAGTTTTCATTTCATGCACCAAAGTTTTATTGACGAAGTAATTCATAAATTTATTTTTAATAAAATTTAAAATATTTCTTTTGTCATAGCATTTAACACTTAAGTATCAATAAACTCATGCTACGTAATCAATTCGTTACAGAATTTAAATACTATGTTACATAGTAGTTAATATCTACGTATTGCAAAGAAGTTAAAGGTTGTTTCTGTAATAAATAACTGATGGATTTTTGGTTGTAGGTAGATACTGTTTGTTGTACGGTTTTGACACAATTAAACTGTAAATAGAAATAAAACAAACAGCTTGCCGCAATTTTTCTATTGTTCTTATTTAACTTAAAATAGGTGAATTTATGAAAGATGTATTTTCAAAGTTTTATTACAAAAAAAAACGGAAAAATTCGACACATGCAGCGGAAAAATTTGAGATGTTTATGATCCTAATGCAGTGTCAATTAGTAAGAGTCGCAGAAAGGTTTAAGAATTTTTAGTCTGGGAGTTTTGATGTTAAAGACTCAGCACGCACTAGTCACGAATATAGTGGAATCCTTTTTTAATATAGGTGAAACAAGATCGGCATGTTGACCCCTATGAAAAATTACAAATAAGATTATACCAACAAATTTGACAATTTGGATGTCACACGAGAATACTTAAAACAAGATAATACTTTTTACGAGGTAGTTTAAAGTTAACATCAAAAGATTACTGTTTTAATTGCATTTTTTGTCCATAAAGTTATCTGGATCAAACCACGAGCTACAGATGTCAAACAACATACCACAGATTAAGAAAACGATTTTATTTTGTTGTTTTATCATTACAGTTTCATAACAATGATTAATCGTATGTTAAAAAGTGAAAAAGAAAACTCAACATTATTTTTTAGTTGAATAGCAGAAACAAGCTACGTTAACCTTTTTTTTCTTCGTGTGTCATAATTTTTATTGCACATAGACACTCTTAGACGGTTCAAATTGGTCTTGAAAAGAAAGACAATCTTTTTATCATTTTGGCAAAATATGACTTGTATTGCTAATTATTGTGATTTTTATTTAACTTTGCTGTGTTTAAGAATGAGAAATAATTAAAATAATGAATAATTTATTCTCTATAAGATTAAAAGTAATTATTGAGAGTCCTACTTGAATTTTATAAGTTTCTTCATGGAAATGTGTATATTATTATCGATATTTGAGTTCAAACTATGTATTTACCTTGTTTGTGCTCGTCATCATCTTCCACATTTTCTCGCTTACAGTGTCTCACCGGTACAGGCGATAGCAGCCAGTTTCGCGGTCGCTTTGCAGGAGGAGCCTTTTCCTCAAGAGCGGTGATATCTACTTCTTCATCTGCGTCCTCAGGGTCACCGGGCTCAGGTGGTGGTGCAGGTGCTTCGCCGCCTTCCAGCGACTTGCTGACGAAATCCGCCAGCCGCTCCATAACCATTACTGCCTCGAACACACGAACCCGCGCGCGGCCATCGCTCGCCACGCTCTACGGAACACACACTGCAGCGAAGGCGGTTCGTACGCCTACACTTCGACAATTATCTGACGCGTGCCTTAAATTCAACAGTAAATATATCACTACTAGAGCCATTTTATAATGCTCCGTTAGCCAGGGCGTCTTTCAAACTCCGCCCAAAACTCGCGCACGCGCCCGCCCTGGCTTACATCGCGGACGGAACACTGATGTAGCCGGCGGCGTATAATACACGCCTACATTATCATGATATTGAAAATGAATTTTTAAAACCGTCCTTTCTGGTAGTGGTGTGTTAAAAAGTGATCATAATAGGCTAAGTAATAATAATTTGTAAAAATGTTAACGCTTGTGGTGCCAGTGATTACATGAATTACTTATTATGTATGTGAAAAGCTTATACGTGTGATATATCTGTGTGTAAATAATAGTGTGGTTTTTGTATAAGACCGTCTTGAAATTTTATTTGGAGTGCATTATGAAAAAATATAGAAAAACAATGAATTATATATACAGTTTAGTAATATCTGCTTTAATACGGCAAATGTATAAAATTATTCCTAAAGACGTACAATAACAAAACTATAGTTATCATTTAAAACAATTTATCAATAAATTATTAAAAATATTATTAAAAGCTAACAACACAATTGATTGTAAAATTAGAATACGAATTAGAAGCTGCATTACATATAAATTCGCTGTTATATCGGGGTTGCAGCAAGTTCTCGCTGTAGCGCATCGCGTAGCTTGCAGCGTAGCACCCGAAAATCACAATGTTGCGCGTAGCAAACAATCTCTTTTACACAATAATCTTAACAAGATCGACGTGTAGCATCTGTAACCTACAATTTTGCGAAAAGTGATTAAAATATATGTACCTTTTTGAATATTAATATCTATAGAATACCGTACCACATACAAGGTAGTCGTAGTCCGCAGAAAATCATGACGAAATATCTTAATTCTAAGGGATGAGAAATACCAGACAGCGAAACTTTGATTGAGAAGCACAATATAAACAAATACGTTGATTGCTAAGTAAGAGTTACATTCAACCTATTTGGTTATATTGTGTTGATAACAGTAATCATAACAGCATATTATTTTGCAATTCCCAATAAATGTCATACGTACTCTTTCTCGGACTCTACATTTTCAACGCCTGTCCACTACGAAGGTGCTTTTATTGTGTCGTCTATTTATCATTACAAAAGCGCTTATGTTGAAATATTCTATAATAACTAAATTATAGCGGCTGTGACACCGAACCCCAGTCTGAACTTATCGTTAGGGTGGTTGAGTAAAGCGGAGATAGCGCAGGCAAGCTTGGCGCGTTTGCCACCGAGGGCTCGCTGTAGAGTCACGCCAACCAGACCGTCGGAATCCGCTGAACCACGGACTGTCCACTGTTCAGTGCGCCATTCGTATGCCAGAGTCGCCACCGCTCGTCGAACCGTGAAACCCACCTGAACATCAAAAACTACTTTTTTATCGTGTAATTGAGTAGAGTTGAAAGAGTTACTCTTGAGTATCAGAGAAATAACATCGCCACGCTGATTTCTATCCTGAAGCAATTCATATTACTTCGGAAGAAGACAGGGCACATTAATAGGAAGTGATCATTTTAGTCATTTCATGATTGGACTGCGGTATAGTCATGGATGTCTGTGGGTCGCAGATAACGCTCTCAACCTAACTCTACCTCTTGTGTGTGTTCGTTTGCTACTGCATTCTTTATTAAGTTTTGTCTGATATATATTTTTATGTTTGATTACCTCAAGCATGGCAGCCACGGTAAGGAACGGCTTAATAGCTCTTGCGTAGCACAAGTCAAGACCCCGGTTGCCGAGCGTTGCGCTAATAGAATGATCTTCTGTGGCCCACCGACCTGCTCCTGACGCCGAACTAAGCTCTGGGGCATGGCCTCGAGCAACTATCTCTGCACCCAACGACAGATGTTCGGAAACCGCCTGGATGTAAAAATATTTTAGTGTCAAATATGATATACTAGCTATTATTATCCGTGACGTCGCCCGCAGGGTATTCGTTCTAGTCATGGCATTTCATGCAGTGAAAAGTATTCCTGCACTAATCCGGGCTATAAACTATTTACGTATTTAATTTCATCCAAATTGGTCTAGCCGGTTCTGAATAACAAACATCCAAACATACCTTTCACCTTAATAATATTAGTAAAATTACCACTCTCACCTGTAAATAATGTAATGCGATAAATTCACGGTTAACAGCAACAACTGAAGCCGTGAAAGTATTGAAGTACGCATCAAATATGCTTTCAAAACTGTAAAATTCAGCGTCGGCAATTTGAGCCACTACCGTTGCTCGGGTGCCTTGAGTTGGACCCACACGCATTTCGCAACTCATTTGACCACCTGGAGCTGCTTCCATCACGAAGTAAGGGAGCGCCACTGGCTTGCTTTTGTCCACGTACGACAGCAAAACTTTGTATCCACCGGGCGACACGGAGCTAAATGATAAAGAATGTCCCATAATCCAGTTGTTGTCCGAACTTTGCTTTACAGAAATGCTAGCGCCCTCGAAGCATTGCGGTAGCCTGTATCGTGCGGCGTTATGAATGTACCGCAGTAGGCCTGGGTTCGTAGCGCTCGACGGTAATTCTCCTGGTTCTTTCTCCCTTTCACTAAAACGACCGATACGCGAACCGGAAACTCCCGCTCCAGTTTTGCCACGATCACCTGCCGTTGACTTAGAACTTTCTGGAGAACAAGAAAACTTGCTCTTACGAGGCGAAGGTACGTTGCCAACATCACCCCCCGCATTTTGATCGAATGGACATGATGAAACTGGAGGACCGGATGATTGCGCATCTTTTCTTGGAGAATTCGATTGCGAACATGGATTGGATTTTGCGTGTATGGTCTTAAATAGAACAATTTTCAACAAGTTCGATAGAGGTGTAAAAAACGCTGGCGAACTATCACTTGCATTCATTGTAACTTTTTACAATTATTTACTTATAAAATATGCATAAAAATTCAGTGTGGAAAAACGAAATTATGACAAAATGTTGAATGAAGGTTATGTCAAAATTATCGTTATTTTTAAAATAAGAATTCAGTGGCCTGGCGCTTTTGTTTTCATAAGCGTATATTAAAATATATTTATGTTATTAATCTTTGCTGGAGATATAAGTTATATACCGCAACATATATACCTAAAACATTCTAACACTAACTTATAATACCTACCTGCTATCTAGGTATATATCGACGCTTGAACAGCAACATTTATTTTAGGTATCTAAATATAAAAAACTTAACAGAAGAGCAATATAAAGTTTGAAAAAAAAAATCTCCTAATTGTAAAGGGTTCAACTGTTTGGAGTTTATTAGGTATTTTGTTGCCAATAGATTTTCATTTAAAATGCTAATTAAAAAGTCAGTGTCGCATATTTTCTTAAGGGACACCTAAGGTGTTTCATAGAGTTGAGATATTGATGATAAACTCAAAATAAAACTTTTTAGGTTGCCTAGAAATTAAGATACTATAAATATAGTAATAATAATATAGCAAGGGATCGAAGAAACAGATAACTGACTGTAGTGATGTAAACATTTTAATCGAAATCATGACAATACATGACAAATCCAAAGTACGATTGTATACCAAACGTTATTATATTTGTTGTGGAAGTCAACAAACAACTTGTTATTCCGCTATCCCGCAAGAGATATTAAAATCATTACACTTTGCTTTAAGCACAATCCTATAAAAAATAAGACTTGATAACATAAAGTTAGAAAAAACTGTTTTATGTCTCTTTTAAATTGATTAATTATGATGCAAATCCTTACAGGACATAAAAATAGTTGACGTTCAATCGCTCTCTCTCTCTCTCTCTCTCTCTCTCTCTGTAAAAGACCACCTCCATAGTGTAGTCATCTCATTCTTTTAAAATTAACCAAAATAATAATTTAATTTCTACCGCGTGTGGACCCACACTCAGTTTTTTTAAACTTAACTAAGTAAACAGATAGAAGGGCTACTAACTACAGAATATATCAGGTTGTATTGTTTTCACTTAATGGTGTTGTTAGCGTTAGAAAGTGATGCCTATAGGTTTTACATACTATGCTTAGGTAAAGATGCCTAGCATTCATACAGTGGTGACGTGTTAGTAATCTGACATTTTTTTTTATTAGTATTAGTAATGTACAGCACAATAGTTATTTATTTATTTATTTATTATTTATTAATAGGTATCGCAGAATTAAGTGTAAATTTTTCAAAAAATAATAAATTAAGAAAACTAATGCATATTGCATACTATTAATTTAAATATTCTAACTACCAACATTCATAAAATATTTTACAAATTGTACAAATTTTAGTAATTGGCTAAACACGTCTGCAACATACTGGATTGAGATTCTGATATACTAATAATAATAATAATAAATATCTTTGGACTCGCTCACGGCCATCTGATTCCGCACTAGGCAGAGCTTGTACTATTGGAAGCAGAACAAATAATAAATATACATACTTATAAATGCATACATATATAACAATTTTATAAATACATACTCATATACATAAGTATTCATCCAGAGGCAAAATAATCATTTTCATCATACAAAAATTTGTCCTAGAAATCGAACTCACGATCTCTGGCTTAGTACCACAATGACGCCATGTTCTATATACGATGTAGTGTTTTTATTAAACGTTATAGTCAGATCCACTTTTAAAGGATTCTGAATTAAATTTCCAGCGGAGCAAATAAAGTGCAAAATATTGTTATATTTTTCCGTGATATCGGAAAGGCAACGATTGACTTTATGAAAAAACCAAGACAGACATACATTTTTTGTTTGCGGGCATATTTTCAAACCAAAATTTTTAACCATTTGACATTTCAACAAATATCTTACGGCCGAATCAAAATAATAAAAACTCTTGGGTTTTTTCTATTTCAGTCACTAGTTTACTAATGTATCATTAGATGTTAGTAAGAGAGCTGTTACACAGCTTTTCTTTTAATCGGGTTCCTCATGGGATGCTCATACTTCCATGAATTACTCTAGTGTTGGATTTGGATCTGAGTCCCATCACTAGAAGAAATATATTTTTTCATAGGTACCATAATATGAAGTGAAATATATCAGGGGTTCTGGGAAACA
>DWNH01001567.1:0-11177 GCA_018249895.1 Tiana niger | reverse complement strand
TTCCAATGAATTGCCGTGACAGTTCATGAACAGTGAATGAATGAAATGTGCTTAACTTGCGACGTTATTTACTCTTACTCAGTACCTATTAATCCTTATTCAAATTTCTAAATTGCATCCGTGCGAAGCCGGGACGGGTTGCTAGTAGTATTATATTTATATGGAACTTAAAATACATTAATATGGAAAATACACAATTGACATATCTGACAAATTAATACCTACATTATAGGCAATAATAATAATTTATAGGCAATTGTGTACAATCTTATAGGTGATAGGCAACCGCGCGGAGAAGGACCACACTCAGTTCTACCGACAAATGGATAAAATGGTCGCCTCGTATTTACTGAACTCCGGCATGCACACCTTCTTTAAAAACACAATAAATTGCTTTGCGGTAGATATGAGTGTGGCGGTGTTATTTTCCCAGGCGGCAGCCTACTACCTATATAAATTACCGTCTGCAATTACCTTCTCATCAACTGTTCCATTGAAATATTCCACTTCATCCTTGACATCGCCAACTCTATCCTCAATATCGGCCGCCACGTTCGATCGTTGGTACTCGTTGCATATACGTCTGATTCTCTCCCTACTTTCCAATTCTTCCTCGGTCTGAGTACCAAGAAGGCTCACGTAGTACTCCGCTGCGTTGAAGCCGACTGGGCATTTGTAGTTGAGGCTACAATCATCAATATAAATCTAAAAATCATGTCTTAATCTCAGGCTCAGGTAGTTACAGTAATTCACACACACACACACACACACACACACATGAACATATACCTAGTAAGCAAAGGCACAGTTTTTGCCGGACGTAAATTTTTATAATTAGTACTTAAGTTTCTCATTTTAAGTGACCTATTGTCTTATGAGAAATAAAGATTCTTTAAACCTAATCAAGTACGATACATTTTGATAAAATGTACCTAAATAGTGTAAAGTACCGAATATATGCAACACTGCAATTTGTATTTTGAACTGGGATTAAGTTTGTCCGTGTCGTGAAAAGCACGGATATACACAAATATGAAAAGAAAGGAGTATCACGTATTCTGGTAACTGTTACTGTATTCGTAAATGGTTGGAATAGCACGTCGGAAGCAAAGTGCGTTCAAAATTTTTTTTTTACCCATTTATGCTGCAATATCTTGTTTATATTCCAAATTTTATGATTAATTTTGTTTGTATCTTTGTTGTTGATGTAGCAAATACTAACACCATAAAATTTGGTCAAATTCTTGTTCTAAACAATAACATTTCTGTACCATACTTGTGATATCCAATAGAAGTCGATCAACTGCTTCGTGAGAAATCGCAATGCGTCATGCATTTCAGTATAAGTATAATTTAAATAACTTTTATATAAGTATATACTATTATTAAGTATAATATAAATAACTTTTTGTATCTAACTATAATAGTCTATAATTACCAAACGTAAAATAACAAATAAGTTTGTTATGTTGTGTTTACTAATAGGAGCGTCAATCTACGTTAAATAAACGTAGGCCTATAATTAATGTTTCGTCTTTGATTGACAGGTCATATTAAAGTTTTGTATCTGTATACTCGTAGATACTTCCAAAGTTAATGATAGGGCGTGATCACATTAAATATTTCATTTATTATTTTTAAGTTTATTAGTTTATTAGTATTAGTAGTATTTATTAGTTCGCGGGTTCGTCTGCATCAAGTTTGTTGAAAATTTTTGACAGTAAAAAGTTCAATGAGTCTAGTGTTATCATAAATAAGTCCTTTAGGGTACGCACGCTAATAAATTTATTTGAAGTACTCTTTAACATATTAGGAAATACATTTGACTACCTTAAAATTTTATCAGGCTTTATTAAAAAATTCAGCGGTGGCGAAACCTACGGAGACAGTAGGGTATGCACAGTGAATGCTAACTTAAAAAAAACGGTTATACATATTAATAAAAAAACTCAGATTATGTTTTGGTCTCGCATAAACAGCATGGTCCGGTTAATTATTGACCTTCATTTTATTCTTACAGACAGACATTTGAATTTTATTTATTACTAAGATAAGACAAGACATCGGAGAACATCCTGTCATATTCAATTTTATCTAAAAAATCTGCATAATACCAGAGATTAGATTGGATTCCACGTTTATAGGTGTAACGTCTCATTATAGCGAAGACAAATGTTCTTCGCTATCCGAGATCACTAACAGCATTCTCTCAGACCGCTTGATTGCAGCATCATCTTTACCGACTACGTGACTCGATGCAAGGTCGAAAAAATTTTAAAACATTTCTTATCAAATATTTTAATATGTAAATTATATTAGAATATATTAAGTATAATTATTACGTTGAAAATAATTTAAATTCTAACTTAACAGACAAAGTGCCATCTTTCTGATGACGCTTTTAACGTTTTTGACGTTAATTAATTAAAGCCCTCGTCACACTATGTTTGTTTTCTTCGGGCTAATGTCAAACTACTGTTTGGATACATACGGTTTTTGACTGATAGAAATAGTGACTATGTAAGTTTTGAGTAAAATTAACTATCGGTATATTGATATTTGTGAATTAGATCGAGAAAAAGTCTCTGTTGGCATGCGCTGCATATGTAGCTATGTAGTAAAAGTTACCATAAAACTATAAATTAAAAACACATAAATGAAAAAAGAATAAAATAAAAGAATATAAGAATAAAAGGCCAAGAAGAGGTTCGTTAAAAATTTGTAAAAAAAGTCGGCGATATTATTTGTCTATGTTTAAGGTCACTTAACAAAAATCATTTTTATAATTGTCAAATTCAATTTTTTTTACATGTTTTATTGTTAGGTAAGGTGTTTTTGTCGATGTAACATAATTGCGGGAATTATGGACCCGATGAGAAGCGACCTCCCAAAAAAATTGTGTTATAAAAATATATACTCTATCAAAAATCTCACCCGATTTCTTAAGTAACTAATAAGTAGAGGATTGTTGGTTAAAACTAATAAAAACGTAAGATAGACAGCCCTACCTTTATTCCATTTGATAATGGCATAAAGCGTAATCTCTAAAACCCGTTTCGTAGAATGCATAGAAATATCAAACCGCATAAGTATGCAAAAAATTCGAGCTTTTGAAGATTTCGAAGTGATTTTACATTCTCTAGACATTGTCATTGTACGATTTTATGTTTATAGATCGATTCCGAATTTAAATAATGTTCGGTAGACGCTACTATTAAATTAAAATATTAGAATACACAACGTTCTTAAAAATATGTTCAAAAAATATGTCCTTGTTTTTAATTCACAAAGTGATACGGTGCTAAAAAATATATCGCAAATCAATATATCGCATATCAACGAATATTATATAAGAAATTTATTGTCGTAGGTCGTCACACATTTAACAGCATTTGAATATTTTTAACGTTATCTCCAACGATTTCTGTTTATGTGATTTTAGTGAACAAACGATATATTTTTAAGCAAATTCTTAATTTGTTATTATAGAATGTTCTTCGAGCTTTAAATTTCTGAACGGGCTACGAAGTTTTTCAAAAATGTCGCTGAAAGCTCTTTTTCAAAGCTAATAACTTTAGTGTTTCATATATCCATACGGAGACGGTGTCCTCACCTTATCTTATCTTATCTTACCACCTCACTCGACATCGGCCTACTGGGATGAATATATAAAATTAATAACAATCAGGGCAGCTAATATTTGTTACGCCTTGAACTCGTTCCTACTACCTACCTTTGACCTTACGAATGAGTAAAGTACAAACCAAAAGAATTCTTTTCCGAAGAGAAGTACCACCACCACACCCAAATCTACCGTAAAGCAATTTATTGTGTTCCGGCAGAAAGCTGTGGTTGCAGGAGTTCACTAAATACGAGGCGATAATCTTAGTCCTCGTAAATAGCATCGCATCAGCTGCGATCTCAGGTAGGACTAATATACTACCTGAAGTTGTATATGGATGTCCATGGGTTGCAGCGACCACTTAAGACCAGGAGGACTGAATGCTAATTGCTACTTTTATTCGATAAAAAGAAAATGTGTTCCAGTTACGCCACTCCTTATTCGTCTCTCTCTTAACATAAAAAAGATACATAGTTACTTACGACGCAAAAAACTGATCAGCCTGTTCAATGGTACCATGGAAAGCGATTCTTCCATTCGCCAGCAGAACTACCTGATGGAAGAGTTCGAAGACTCCTGACGCTGGCTGGTGCACCGAGCAGATGACCAGCTTGCCGCCGGTGGCCAACCTCCTCAGACAGGAGACCACGACGCTGGCGGCTGAACTGTCCAGCCCCGTTGTGGGCTCGTCGCAGAAAAGGATAGGTGGATTGTTGAGGAGCTGTTTGGATGATAGATATTAGGGATTTTTTTAAATTTGTTTGATTAAATATCAATTTATAAGTACATCCTCGTTCGTTCAATGTACGCCTCTATAGTTTAAAATATTTTCAATGAACGAAAAATCATACGAAAATCTGTATGTTTGAATCCAAAGAGATTCAAATGCCAGCGTGTTATTCTATGGTTTAAACCCTTTTTTCCTCTATATCATGCTCAACAGTGACATAAGAATGACAACCATCTCTTTAATAATTAATGTCTAAAAATGTATGTACCTAGTTGGTGCCTTTTAAGATTGACCAGATTGAAACCTCTAGATTCAGAGGGCCCAAGACCAGACGGAGTTTTATCAACAGGGGAAGGGCTATGTTCAGCAATGGACATCTAAAGGCTGACAGATGAATGAATGGTGCCTTTTAAGTAACTAAATAAGTGAATAAATAAATAAAAGCAAAGTCTTCGTACCTGTACAGCCAAAGCGACCCTCTTCCTCTCGCCGCCCGACAGAGCCTTCAGCTTGGTCCGGTTGCAGTTGATCACGCCGAGCTCTCCGAGGAGTTGTTGTATGCGCCTCTTCCGCACCGGGGCCGTTGACCTCTTGTCCATCATGAGGCGAGCCTTAGTTTTGACAAAAGCACGCGAAACTAAACATTAGATATAATCTCATAACATTGAGAGAATAGCAGACAATGGAAACAATAGAATACGGCAGACAAAGCTTATTAATTTTAACAAAAAACTTTTTATTATTTAAAAAAATATGCTAGATTAAAATGTCAATAAAAAATAAAGTCACCAAGGGCAGACATTGTTAATATTAACGTTTATGATTTTATTTTATAATCGTGCTTTAGAAATAAATACATTTTTTTAATTATTGTGTATCTTTAACAGTGTAAACGACAATATTTAATTTTTTAATTGTAATTTTTTAATTTTAAAATTATTATTATTAAAAATAATACGTACTTAAAAAAATGGCTTCGATAATGGTCTTATGCCAATTTTATCCTTGTTTAGAACTTTATGCAACCTTAACGCCACGTAACAATTCCTTCGTTAATTGCTGCAGTCGATATCTATGTATGTTTATTTAAGTGAAGCGACCACCTTACGTCAGATAACCAACGTGACCATTTTTTACTACCAAACAAACAGTACGCCTTGTTTAATTCACGTTTAAAAAAAGATAATATTTTATCTGTTGTAACATGTCATGTAACAACACTAACAGATTATTAATTTATTCAACAGATAAGCAGAGAAATTAATCGATGGTATATTTATGTCTTAAATAATAAATATTAAAAGAGTCATAGTTTTTTAACTTGCGGACAAACTAGCTGGTTTTGGCAATGATTGTCATTAAATGTATGTTAACACTTTGTAAATGAAAGAAATTAAAAAAAAACTATAGTTTTACGTAATGATCGAATTTCTTAACTAATATCACATACACGGTGAGATGAAGGAAATAGTTTATATTAAAACGATAAAAATATAAAGCATTTAATATTTTCTAAAGGACATCTGTTTAAACTAATGCTAATTTTATAGACTGTTATTTTTTTACTTAATCTTTCGTGTTTAATTATTATTAATAATTGAAAAAATGCAATTCTTGTTTTAAATCATTTTATTGTATTTTTTATCAGAACTTTGTAATCCAATACAAATAACTTTTCTGTTTCTACCTTAACAGGATAACAAAGTGTGCTTCTTGATTTGCATACATTTCCACAAAATATTTAGTTCGCACTTATTCAATAATTTAAATAAAATTTATAGCTCAATCCCTCTTATCTGTTGTTAAGTAATAAATTTAACAGCTTAACAACATCAATCTACATTTGATAGCTCTTGTCCATAAAATAAAAATAAGTGAAGTGAGATTTTTATATAGACTTCACCTGCATCAAAATTCTTTTATTAAATGGCAGTATTATAATGGATCAGGTTTACACTAAGAGGAAAGAATATTTAATAGTCTGACATGACATTAAGTTTCCTAAAAACGGGATGCCATACCGCCTGGTGCATCTACGGGTACTGCTCATTCTCGCTCGCAATTAAAAAAATTCTCAATACAGTGTAAACGAGAGTGTCTGATATAGAAAACGCCTTACAATTTTTATTATTTAGGCGGGAGTCAGTAAAGTATCAGGAGTAAAAGAAAATCCAAGATAAAAGCAGCCAAATATAATGTAGAAGATCTGTCTGTCTTCACTCCAAAGGCACCATTACATACGTTTATCTCCACATTCACAGTTTACTTTCATAACAAATTTATCATTGTTCCTTGTTGCAATTAAATATTAACTGAATCACTCTATTTATGAAGGTATGTAAATAACAGTAGATGTGAGTTTCTATATAACATACGCTCATTTCTCTTATAAGACTGTCAAATAAGTGGAGACAGGAATAATATAAAAGTTAAACGTAAATATGTGATCCGTTTTAGCTACGCTTGGTATTTCTCTATGCGACAGAATCCATAATGATGAAATCCGTCGACGAACGAAGGTATACCGACATAGCTCTCATGTTAAGCAAGCTAAAGCGGCAGTGGGCAGGCCACATCGTTCACAGGACCGATAATCGATCGGGAAGAACGGTTTTCGAATGGAGACTACGTCTTAGTAAAAGGAGCACAGGTCGCCCTCCGATCAAATGGACTGACGACCTGAAGAAGATGTCATATAGGGAAACCGCTGCACTCGAAATGCTCAGGCCTCAGGACCGGACGGAGTGGTGCCAACTAGGGGAGGCCTATGTCCAGGAGTGGACAACTAAAAGCTGGTGGATGAATAAATGGATGGATTGCGCCCTGGACCATAAATATGGAACGATAGATCTTAACGGTTGTTAGTGATTAAACGAAAAGTAGAATTGTGGAAACTTGCTTTGAAATAGCTAGTACGTTTTTTGCTGCTGTGTTAAACAAAAGTTTTCTTAAACGAGTAAAAAGCAGTTGATTCGAAAGTCTGCACTAAATTAAAATAATTACTTATTATTTTTTTTATTCTTCTTTATTTTAAAGAGTCAATGAAATATGCTTGTTGTCCAAAGGAAGAAAAATGATAATGGTTATAGTTAATAAACATTTTGCAAAAAAATTCCAATACTAAATAAATACTACAATAACTAAGAAAACTAAACATAACTAAGAAAACTAACCACTAAACCACTTACCATAAACTCCATATGTTCAATGACACTTAGATCTTCTATGGCCAGATCTTCTTGCGGGACGAATCCCGAAATCCTCGCAATTAGATCAGCACCAGCCAACCTTCCATTAAGCATCAAGTAACCCGTCATCGCGCTCTTATCTCGACGACTGATTGCTGCGAGTAACGTGGTCTTTCCGGCCCCACTGGAGACAAAACAGATTGTTAGACACAAGAACTATCAGTCCAATTACATAATTCTGAATGAATACAGTATTTACTGTAGCATTCATCAGATTATACATATCATGCTCTTGTAAACTGAGACGGCTTTAGCCTGTCATTATTTTAAGTTCTATGAAAGCGATCTTGACTAGCAGCTATTATTTTGACGTGAATTAAAGAACAGTATGACAGCCTTAAACTACAGATAAATAAATGGCATAGAGTGTCCAGCATGAGTAAAATTTGTATGTTATTGTACAAAGACAATTGCTTTTAGCGCCGTGCAAGCATCGTGTTTCTGACATGCATTTGGTCCTTGTTCAATACATGCAATTTTAAATTATGAATAAGTAAAAACATTAGTCTATCGATAGGACGCTTATTAACACTTTCTTTCTTCCATTCATCTTATTAATATTCTCAGTAATATTCTTCAAAATAGCCACATAAACTTAAAAAAGTGTTAACGATAATACAGGGATAGAAGGGATTTAAGCATCTTTTTATAATTAATTTTAATATTTTAAAAACAATAATACGCCAAAAACAATTACGCAAAAATTGCATATATGAAGCTATATATTACAAGGTATGAAAGCATTTAATAATGTAATTATAACTGATTTTGAATTAGCACCGAGAGTTTTTTCCGCCGGCTTTTTTCTTTTGTCAGTAGCCAAAAGAATGCTTAAAGCCGATGAAGTAATTAATTTTTTGAGTTTTACTGTGAATCACGGGTCACACCTGTCATTCAGAAAGGCCCAGAACAGACTTATTCAATCATGTTTGTCATCCTTGTCCAGATGTTTTTACAATTACAATTAATATCCTCCATCCATTGTCCATCCAAAACGATGAACGGACGAGTCTCCGACAAAGTTTACCGAAGGCTTTGTAACGATAACAGCCAGCTTTTAAAAAAAATGCATTATTAATTGTATACGAGTGACAAGAGTAATAAAAATGTTATTGGTGTGCATTTTTTACAATCGGTAATAGGCGATTAATAATCCATTAGTTAGAATTTTTTATTTCTTTTAGGAATGCAACAGAATGTTTCAATTAAAAAACGATTTAATAATCTATTCCATGGTTAGGTACATGTGGAATAATAAACTATTTACTAGACAGATGGATTTACAGAAATAGTACGAGAAATAACGCTTTACACTCATAGCCCCACACTAAGATTCTAGGATCTTGTGTCGTGGGTAAAAAAAACAATATCCCGTTTTTCGTCCAGAATAATCAAGAATTTTTAAGAATAAGGATTTTTTTGCCGCAGCGAATGTCCCGTGGCCAAACGGTACACAAGATTAAACAAAAACATATCTTACCTTGAACCCATGAGAGCTACCAAGTTACCCGACGAGACCACACCACTTACTGGAAAAAAGATAAATTCACGTAATATCTCTAATCTAAAATTGTATTTAATAAGATGTAAAATACATACATAATTTAAACATTAGCATATTCGAGTAATTTTGAACATTCATGAACATGTTTAAACCAAATTGTATGTTACGAACGCGCCAATGTTTTAATTACTTTATGTATTGTACATTATGACACTATTATTTACTATCTTATTACTTTTAAAAAAGGGGTTGATAAAAATTGCTGCAAAAATTTATGAAATACATTTAGTAAGGAACCTTCTCTAATAACTTGTCCTCCTATTGTCTTATAATGGTATAACACGTATACTTGAGAACACTCGAAAAAATTCGGTATTATCAGAAGAACTTGTGTATGTTATGCATCTTAATTTAATTTCACCTATGATAAGCACACTTCATGCTATGTAAAGCATACTTCATAACGAAGCCTATTTTCAATCAACATCAATATGATCAATGAACTTTTGCAAGTTGGATGCTAGTCGACTGACAAGTCTTGATGATTCTCACAATACTACACATTTACATCCCAAAACAAAGTTGCATTAAGGACGGATGTAGATTAATAGTCCTTCTAATAAATCTTAATCCTCAAGAGTAGTCGCGCTTCTGTGTGCGAGTGAACTTTAGTGCCATTTAGGCTCTACTGTGTATCTAACCCTACTTTAAAACTCATCTTACGTGCTTCATGAGCCAGTGACCTAAATATCTGTTACCTGCGCTTGTTCGCTAAATCATTCAACACACAAACTAACCTCCATGCAATACCTTAACCTCTTCATAGGTAGGCGACCTCCATATGCTGGTCTGAGTCTTCCTCCGGCGATATACCGACAGGTCCTTCCACGCGAGGGTCAAGTTTTCTGGCGTGTCTCCAAAACCAGCCATCTCTTCGTCCTCCCACTTCACCACGGCGCCCGTTAGGACGTTCCTGGTGGGCATCTTCAGACCAAGGTCCTTCATTTTATTACGTCATTGGGCACTGTTGACAAAAAGAAATTAAGATATTTTAGTTGTATCTTACCAACCTATCTTACTCTCTTAAGAGTCATCTTCCTGTCCACAGACCAGTCAATTGATCGAATTGGATCAATTGGTCATCAGCACTACCAACATTCGGTCATTACCACGGAGTTCTTTCACCACATAAATGAATGAACAATTTTGAATCACTAACACTTGTGAAAACAAAATGATTATTTATTATTATTGTAATTAAATATACTATTATAATATATAATGTTAAAATATTATTATAATATCAGTATTATGTGCGTATTCTAAATTAATTATCACTTTGCTTAATTGATTAATTATCATGAGGAAACCTACATGACTGAGGGTTCTACATAACGTTCCCGAAAAACAATTTTATTAATCTAAATAAATTATATACATCAAGCTATATTTTCTATTACATAAACTGTAAATTTAGTATCAGAATTTTAAAGACATCAGTCTAATTTTCCGTCCCTTTGTCCTTTCCTAAAAGTCTTATGACTTCTGAATTCAGCAGATTCATTCCGTTATCTTCTTTAGGTCGGCGGTCCAAAACAAATTCTAAAAATAATATTATTTCAATACGTATTGTCTAAAACAATAACAGAAATTTGAAAAATGATATTCTGGTTAGAAATTTATAGCATAATTTTGTCATCAAAACAGCCTACTAAAATTTTAAGAATGACTAGCATTCTTTAAACTGAACGTAACTCTTTCAAAGATTCTTATCAATTGAATACTGGAAGCTTTCAAAGCGGTGTCGTCTTTGGCTTCCTTTTGTGTATTTTACCGGAACCGGTACGTTAATTATATAGGTATTTGAATTAAGTCCAATACAAATCGTTAAAAAATACAAATCGTGAACCAATCTTGAAATTGATTGGGCAAACCGAATATATTTCAATGTACTTATTTTAAATAATTATGTAATTAATTTAATTTATTTCATGGACCCCCCGTCCATTAGTTACGTGATGTGTTTTTGGTGGGAAGGGTCAACATGAACCGCACCCAATCTCACGTGGGAGA
>DWNH01001566.1:0-11182 GCA_018249895.1 Tiana niger | reverse complement strand
TTCTCAACATGCTTAGTTTTCCATGCTGATTTCTAGCAAATCCCAATATTATGCAAATGGTTACTGGCAACACTATCCAGAATGGTAATACGTCCCGCGGGACCCGTTCGCAGATGTTGTGTGAGAAACATTTATAAACGTCAGCACGAAACGAATATTTGATTATTGCGTAGACCTTAGGGTTGGAATACAGACCCCACGCGAAGCAGTTTCATTTGTTATAGGCTGGTGAGCATTGCCCTTTCATGCTTGCCCAGTTATATACTCACCACTGTTATATACCAGGAATTATTAACAAAAAAGTATCGTTTATTTATTAATTCGTAATTACACACCAATACTAGACGTCAAAAGTGGTAGGCCTCCGCCCGGGGAAGTAGCAATGCTAGACCCAATTCTACCGTAAAGTATCTAATTTATTTTATTTCGGAAGACGGGTGTGCTTTCCGAAGTTCACTAAATACGAGTCTAAAGAAGTAGCAACGCATCTATTTGCGTACGCAGGTAGGAATAGGACCACTTAACACCATATGGCCTACACGCTCGTATGCTAGTTTTATTCAATAAAAATGGCAGGTACGTATGCCAATTACATATGTGAATAACATTTATATAAAATTAAAACATAAATGAAGTTATATAGCCTGCTATGGTATGGTCAGTTATATTACGTGCTATTCGATAAAATTATTAAATTACTGTCCTTGCACCCATTACATTATATCAACGGACTTACAAAGGGACCCCATCTTTGTCCCATCATCTGTACACAATGTTATATGGGATTCATTGTTCCTTAAGGTTTCAATAAACTGCTACTACTAAAAAAGGCCCTCAACATCGACATTATCTAGGATTTGGGTTTATGAGATTTTATGAGGACGTATTTGGGATATAAAGTGGTCACTCCAGCTCAGTATAAACTGTTTGTCAATTTTTTTTAATTATTATGCTACTGCTATACTCTTTACAACTTGATTAAGAGACCGTCACAATTCAAAATATATCTTCACCGATACTTAATATGGTCACAGACTTTACACATATCGACACTTATTATGGTCACAGACATTTTGATTATCCTTTAGAGATTATCCATTTTCGGTGCTGTTGAATTTCTCATATTTAATATTGTCAAAATATTTAATTTACTGCCATGCATTCTCTTTTTACATACGAACAGAATTTTAACGTGTCTGTGTTGTGTTCGACCTTTATAAAGTATGGAATTATTTTAACGACTGTTATTACAATATTTTTATAAATACCATACTTATTGTTTTTTTTGTCAACGGTATTATAATTCTCAATATGTGTGTTAAGGTTATTCGGCTTTGTATGGGACCTCTTATTGTTCTAATATTGGATTTAAGAGAAGATTTAACCAATTTTGAGTACTTTTAATGGTTAGTTTTTTGGTAACTGAAGATAGTCATGTAATTTTACAATTAAGTATCTGAAGTATCAGTGACTGAATTGATTGAAGTGAATTTCAGTGATAGTGACAGAAGTCGACAGTCGATTACTCATTGTAATTAAAGCAGTTCATGAAGTATATATACAGTTATATATGTAGGTCCAAACCTTTCTTCCTAATTACAAATATTTATGTTGTCACAATGCGTAGTTAAGTCGATGCAATTCCAATGTTCAATATGTTTAAAAGTGTCTTGAAATCCATTGTCGTTAATAGTTATAGTGCGATGTCCAATTCGCAAAGCTAAGTGATTAAACGATATGTATTCGCCTTATAGCAGTTAGCGCTATTATCTCTGCCATACTAAATCATCTAACGCTCTGAAATTGGATAATGTAACGTGGCCTAAAGGAGTTCTAAAGAATGAAGTCTATTGACGTGAAAAGTACGAATGACGTGCCATCGAATGAACGAACAAATGGCTTAATTTGATTTGATAGGCTCATTGATTCGAATAGTTATAAGACTCTATGTATTGAAGTGTATTCTAAGAACTGTCAGTAACTGCCATTAGTAACATTTGTAATGTAAAGTTTGACAATATATAGAAACCTCAATTGTCATTATAATAGAATGCATTACAAAATGGTTTCTGCAATACATCGATCACTATCCTTAAGAAAGACTGACTTTCTTAACTCTTTATATTTAGATGAGATGAGATAGATTTTTTAACCCAGGAGTTGGTTTAAAAACTTGTCCAAACAGCAAGAGTTGCGCAATTAACTTTAGGTCACTTTTAGAAATAATATGTTGGCACTAAATTAGAATAATACTTTAAAACCAACAAGTATTGGAAGAAAAAAATATAGTTGGGTTAATAAAAAATACATCGTATCTCAATTTTCGTATATTCGACGTTAAAAGGAATTCTTATAGGTTCGGTGTCTGTCCATTTGTCACGGCCTGTTTTCCCAAATCCACTCAACGAAAAAAGTTTATTGTTGATTATATTGTATATCTTTTGTGCCCACACATCATCATAAACCCATCATTGTCCCACTGCTGGGCACGGGTCTCCTCTCAAATGAGAAGGATGTAGGCCACATAAGTACACACACATTTTTTTTATTTAACGACGTTGTGTGGGCACGACGCCTACTGCAAACATTTGTAACAATATGTTAAATAGCGACTATCATGTCGGTCGTAAAGATAATTTTGTACAAAACGCGGCATTCGTTTTCAATTAAATGAAATTGACTGCTATGCGAATTATTATACAATAATTATCACTTGCTCTTCGATGAAGGAAAACATCGTGATAAAACCTGCATGCCGGAGAGTTAACAAAAAAATTCTCGGAAGGCATGAAGTCCACCAACCCGCACTTGGCCAGCGTAGTGGACTGTGGACTAAATCCTTCTCATTCGAGAGGAGACCCGTGTACAGCAGTGGGACTATGACGGGTTGATGATCGGCTGTTTGAATTATCACTTGCTCTTCGATGAAGGAAAATATCGTGATGAAACCTGCATGCCTCAGAGTTTAAAAAAAAATTCTCGGAAGGCATGTGAAGTTCACCAACCCGCACTTGGCCAGCGTAGAGGGGAGGTCGAGGATGCTATTACCGCCCAGGACAAATATTTGTGTGAATAATTGTTCTGTGTCTTCATGTGTAGTAGTATAAGTATCTATATGTATTTAAAAAATATTGATGTACATATGTTTATCAGTTGTCTGGTTACCATAGCAAAGGCTCTGTCTAGTTTGGGTTCAGATGGCCGTTTGTGAGTTCTCCCAATATATATTTATTTATTTTAAGGTTCGTTGAAAAATGCGTTGTCCTTTTAAAATGTAGAGCGAATTCCCTTATCAGTGATTTACGATTTCAAATCACTATTATCTTTATCTAAAGGACTAATTCTTATTTCCAATTAATTTGTAAACAAATGGCTCACACAAAACAATGACGGGGCGACGCGACAAAAAATATTAACAAAAAATGGGATCGGTTTCGTGGTCACGGTTGATCTTTGTAGTAATTGTGGGTTCGGTACTTTCAATAAATTATATTAAAATGATATTTTTATTATATATTAATAATAATGGATTAATATATAATAATTTAAATTATATTTTTAATATATGAATAATAATTGATAAATATTAATTAATTTAAATGACATTATTAATAATATCATTTATATATAATTTATTGAAAGTACCGAACCCACAATTAATTGGTTAATATTAACATTATTATTTCGTTATTAATTACAATTTAAAATTTTATTTACAACTTTAAATTATTATCTCTCATTCATTCATTCCACTATCATTGTACATACATATGTATGTATGTATATGCCTAAATTAATTAAAACATATTATTTGGTAGATCGGTCCGACCGAATGATATGCAGAGTGGCTGTTTGAATATCGGTCCGTTGACCAAAACCGAAAAGTGTTTGGGTTCTAGGGCCGGCACTCGCTTACACATACCTGACGCGCTAATACACTTATTCTTTGGTAAATAAAAACATCGCAACGAAATCTGGTGCTTTTATAACTTTCTCGAAAGTTCGTAATAGTTTTTGTATACATAGTCACTGCATCTGCATTTAGCTCGTATGTAGATCTACAGCGTAAATCGTTATCAGTTCTGAGACTGGTCTATCAACTATTGTGTAGAGCTTAACTATTTGAAGTTACATATAAAATAATAGTCATGACGTAGTAATGCGGTTAGTGCTAAAATTAACTACCTACGTAATATAAGAGTTCTGAGCTTTGAACTCTTATTGGGTTTATTCGGTTTATTAGTTTATTTAAAATAATAATAATTAACTGATAGAAAACGAAGAGACATTTAAAAGCAGTTAACATATTTGAAACTAGTAAAGTATCCTATTATTTGATGCTATCTAAATAAAATAAGTAGGAAAACTCTTAGTTTTTTTGATGTCAGTTTTAAAAATATTTTGGTTTGACAATACGGAACCCTAGCAAGGTGTGGCCAGACTGCCCCCCAGTAGCTATTCGTCAGAGGTTTTATTGAGCGCGATACCGCGGCTGACGTATTTATCGCTTTTGACGCGACGCGACGCTAATCGACATTGACGACTTTTTGTACCATCGTCATCGGTGATCAGATCCCGAACGCTATCTGGCATTGTGGCAATTTAAAAACTATTATTGTTAGAAAAAAGTGAGAATTTGTCGGTTAAAACGGCTTAGTAGCAATGATTGTTTTTATTAGACGGACGGACGGACAATACTTTCTATACTGTTTGAATGAGTACGACGTTTCTAGAGATTATTGGAAGAAGACTTTAAAACCTATATTATTATATTTCTTTTTTTTTTACAACTCACACACAGTCATCTGATCTCAAATTTAACAGAGTTATCCAATTGATAAACATAATATAAATATTTTTTTAATACATAGTTACTTATATAGATAATAGTACACCCAGACACAGGACAAATATTCGTGGTCATCACAGAAACATTTGTTCTGGGTGGGGAGCGAACCTACGACCTCCCGTTTAGCAGTCTTTTTCGCTAACCACTAGACCACGCGGCCAGTCAATACTCAATAATAAGAATATACTCAATAAAACAGCAGAAAAATATATATATTGTACAATTCTTTTTTAAGGATAAGTTTGAGGTACGCGACAGACATGCAGACTAATTGAGATACTAGTCTCGTTGCGTAAAAAGATGTTAGGTCTTGCAAGTAATTCGCGTAGCCCAGAGTTTTAAAAAGCAACAATATAAAATAGTTACCAGTCTGTAATTATTTTACTCTTTCAGTTCACTTAATGAATAAAACCAGCAATATTTTAATAAATAATTAAAAGCTGTTACCGATCATTATTTATGCCGATTTAATGGGCATTATTAAAACTGTTTATAGTAATCACTCAATTAATAATATTAAAGCAAGTGGTGCAGCAAATGATAATTATACAAACCCGATAAATACCGTATGAAATGCTACAGATTCGTTTCATTAATAATTATGTTAAGTTGGTAAGAATATTTAAAAAAGTGTAATGTTGTAAACTCGTTGCGTGACATTAATCTCATTAAATTTTTATATGTAACAAATAATACTGTAGATGAATCACTTTTCCATGAATTTGTCTCTTAAAATTTTCAAAATCCACGCAATCAAAAACTAGATAAGCCATAATTTGGTGATGAAAACCTGATTAAGGTGAAACTACATAGTCTTGAGCATCGGTGATAAGTACCTCATCTATAAGTGTTTTAGTAGATAGGTACATATGTTTTGTCGAGTCCACGTATTTCTTAGTCAAGTAAACGAATTTCTTTAACGAAAACCTAGAAACACTTAAAAAATATATCACAGTTGAGTTAAATTGTTAATAAAAAGGTGAATTAGATTGCTTATGGTTTGGTAGAGGTGGGTTGTAGAGGTTAAATGGGGCAAGAATTTCAAATTCAGGTATTGTGGCCTTTTCCAAAGCCAATACGTTTCAAGAGTTGAATGTCGTCAGGTTTCTGGTCAACACGATTTATGACCAACCTTCAAGCTTATAAACACTTGCTCAAAAATTTCAATAATCCCAATTACTCAATACTATATATTGAATTGTATACCCACAAATCGTCGCACGAAATGTAATATTGTGATTAATGTACTATCAATTTTACTGGTTCGCGTAATAAATGAAAACAATGCAGAGACTCTGGGGGAATTATTGGACGAATTTATGGCCGCTAAAGCCGACCATTTATTGATGTCTGTACTGAAGTGCAATAAAGTATATTTTTCCCTTTGTTTCCGTAAATGTTTCTTTTACGTGTAATTTGAATTGGAAATACATTGAATAAAAGTGTCGGAAATAAAGTCATCAATTTACAATTAAAACAGGTGCTTAGAATATTTTTTTATAATGTATGTTACAAGCTACAATTAAAAGTTACAATATATTATAGAGGCAACAGAAATAAGCCGTGAAAGTTTTATAAAGGTTCAGACCGCGTACCTACAACGTTACAAGAGTGGTAAGTAGTTAAACATAGTAAGAGTGGTAAGTTCGCTGCCCACGGAAGTACTACTGCCACACCCAATTCCACCGTCAATAAATTTATCGTGTTTTGTTGCCGTAGTACACTTAAATACAGGGCAGCCATCTTAGTCCTCAGAAGTAGAAGTTTTGTTTACGAGCCCAGACAGGGCTAACGTACTGCCTGACGTTGTATATGGAAGTCCATGGGTTGCAGTGACCATTTAACACTGGGTTGCCAGCATTGCTACTTATATTCAATAAAAAAACGTCTTTCACGCAATTCCTATATGTACCTACATACATACGGGTATGTATTGTACTTACAATTACCATAGTTCGCCCACTCTATGTCTATTGTAACACATAGGTTTCAGCAGAAAGTTCTAGATCATTTGTTTATGTGTAACTGTCATGCAGTGGCTCCGTCGATTATGGAACCATTTTTATACAAGCAAACATAAAGTTTGGTAATAAATAAAAAAGATAATTAATTAAATGAGTTCAAAGATATACCACGATATAGCGAAAAGGATAGCAAAAAATTAATCAATTCTCAGAACAATTGCACTAACAACCACGTCAGGAGCTAATGATAAGTTGACCCTAGCTTGCATACATTTAAAAATCGTGAATAAAAATTGCTTTTAACTACTAAAAAACTATATAATTTAACACAAAACGTCTAGGTTGTGAATATAATTTTATACTCGGTGCATGCCTTAAAACGTTGTCTTATAAAATGTTATGAAAGTGATCGTCTGTTATAAATGTCCAAGGCTCACGTAGCCGGAATTTAAGACTTTAATGATGTTATATTTTTAAAAGAACACGCATTACCGTCATAGCTCTACAGTTTATTGAAAGGCGAGCGCTGAAAAATAGCGCACTGTCTCAATTTTATGAAATAACGTCGTGAACGATACCTTATTGATTCTATTATAAAATTTGAACAAAATTGTCTTCGTATTTTGAAGGACAAAACATTAGATAAGTCTTTAGAAGAATGGATACGGACTTTCGTCTTTAGATTTAGTTCTTTAGAATTAATAGCATAATGTATTATTTTACATGTTTAAATTAAAAATTATAATATTAAAATAATCAAGATTCATAAATAAAGCTACCTGAATTGTACCCAGCAATTAGACAACAATGGATTAGTGATGATGTGAGGGTAATGAATTGTATTTCTCTTGTTGCAGCTGCGCGCGGGGAGATTACTTGAAAGTGTACTGGGAAGTACAGGGTCCTGGTCCACCCGGGGCTATCAACGAACGTTCAGCGTGGGCCAGGGAGATGTGCGGCAACAGGGCCGACGTTCCTCCAGCGCTTTACTCTCCAGGCCCAGCCCTGGTATTGGAGTTCCACACGGAATCCAGACAAAATAATGCTTCCGGATTCATCGGAACCTATAGCTTTATTGATAGACGTAAGTACATTTGTTTCTTTGCTAAAAATTGAAACTAAGCTTACACATATGTGTGAACATCATGGATTTAGAAGTATATAAAAACTTCCACAAATGTAGTATTCGTTATTCTAGCCAAAAGTTATTCTGAATCAAACGCAAAATAAACAGCTAATGAAACTGTTTGCCTGTGAAATTAAGTATGGCTAGTGGCTAAAACGTAAGAACAGAGGTAAAAAGCTTAAATCGCGCACGTGTCATTTGGATAAAAAAGTTTAAGAATCAATGACTCAAGTGTAATTATATCTACAGTTGAAAATACATACAGCTGAATCTAATACAAACGTGTTATAGCCACAGTCGGCTTACAAACATCAAAAGTCAAATACTAAACTTGAAAATATAAATGTCCAAAAGTCATGAAATTTATAAAACCGCAAAAGGTAAGTAATAAAATCGGTCATATCATAATTAAAAAATAATAATTTAATAATAAAATCTACTTAATAGGCAATAAGGCTGTAACTAACTGGATGTACTTTATCACAATAAGTTTGTAATCTTTAATAGCACGTTAACGTTAATGTGAAAACAGCCACGAAAATATAAAGTTTCTAGATAAGCCCAAGTAGTTAAGTGTTGAAGCGTTTACCTATTACAGTTAACTGATAAAACCCTGGGACAGACAAGCAGCAAAGGTTTAGAAACGTTAATTTATAATCACCCTTTTGACACGAACAGACTCTACAAAACTACACGATAAATATACACGACATAGCATCGACATTGGTTATCAGCACGTGAAAAAAGGCACGAAAATATAAAGTTTATAGATAAGCCTAAGTAAGTAGCGTTGAAGCTTCTAATATTTTCGCTGGATTATGAAAAGGGTCGACAACATGTTCGGTGTTGCCGAACGGATAAACTAAAGGTCACAAGGACTTAAGTTTAATATATTTGTGACATGTAAGAATGTCATTTATGTATGTACTTTAAATAATATTATAACATTCAATTTTTAATGTCGGTTTAATTACCCATAAGGATATAAGCATGCTTACATATGTGTGAGAAGTGAGTGAAGTAAAGAGTTCGAAGATCATCCTAAAAAAAAACAGAAAACTTTCCTAGGACCTCAAAACGTGACATCTGATGAAAACTCGATTTTCCAAAATCAAAGTGAAACCAATAACTTCCATATATTTGATTTAGCGGAAAATTAAAAAATTATTACTCAAGTTGGACTACAGATCAATGTATGAAGACTTCTCAATGTCATTTTACAAATACGAACCGCGTGTACAGATTGTATTACTATAAGTTAGAGACTTTAAGTGCCCAGAAATGCCAATATTTTCAATAACAAATACTTAGAAATATTTCACTATAGTTAATAACACACTGATCGTGTTGTACGAAGGTACGCAATAGAGTTCTGTCATGAGAAACAGTACAAATAATCGTAATTATGTTAATACGGAAGCTACGAGTATAATTGACTATTATTGAAATGGGTGAAAAATTATGACAAAATAGATATTTCAGATAAATAATATTTCGAATAATCGAATCACTTATATTTTTTATGTGTTAACACGCGTATATGATAATATTTTTTTTTAACTCTTGGTACTAATTAAATTAAAATATCTACATGTTTGCATTTCGGTGTGAAGCTTTGCAGTGAGCTATAAGTATTTTCTTTGACTGAAATTAATATTTCAACTTTCAGATATCGGCCGGGATTGATTTCCGAATTAATTAAAAACATGAAATCAATCCCGATGGATTCGAAAATCTTTGATTGTCAGAAATACGGGATTTCGTGTTTAATATTTATCGTATAAATTTACGAAAAAGATACGTTTTTACGACTTTAGATCCATCAGCAATTATGTCTATGTACATACATATGTATATACTTATTAATTGCTTAATTATTTTCTTTACATCGTCTATATATGCGCTCTGATCACTAAAATAAAGTAGTAAACACTAATTGATTAAAAAAGTCAAAGATGATAAAACAGTCTTCACCAATGAATATACCTTCCTGAGGTTGTAAATGATGATTAATTGATACCTAATATTGGTAATTGATGTCACCCGCGGGTGAGCAGTGGTTTACGGAAATGCATAACATTTGAGTATACCAACTTCATTTTTTCCGAAATGTATTTACTCACGTGAAACCAACCTGTGTCACTAGTAATAACTAACAAATCTGTGGCTTCAGTCTAACATATTACGCTTTTCCATGAAGAAAATATACGTATTTCCTCAACCGGCTTACTGTAAAGGACGCTACATCACACCGCATTTCACTGTCATCAACTTTCCATTACCGCGGAACAGTTTTGTATCACACACATGTCTGTGTACTACAATATGACTAGCCTACTTACTTACATAGGAATGAAAGTAGTGGCACAATTACCTGTAAAGGTATACAGCTTTCAAAGTATTTTGAAATCTGCCAGCTATTGTAACTTCTAATTAAGATAAATCCTTACTGTCAAATTAACGCAAGCTCTGGGTGTCAAAAACTGAGCACAGGCGATATACGAGTATAACGTACGTAGATTCGATGTTGATGAGTCCACCGTGCTTGACAAGAGAGATGGATTCAATTGTATTTTGAAAACATCAGGATGAACTTTCAGGCTTGCAAATGCTTAAACTATCGAAGAACAAGTAATAGTAACTAATTGATTTGTAGTAAATAAATTTTAATAAAATAATGAGACGATTTCTGATACGTTAATAATTTTCTCGGAATATCGTATTTACATTGTTTTTACATTAATCAAAAAGATTCATCCCTAATTTTACGTTTCTCTATTTAATCCAACGCTATTTCGTACGAGTTTAACTGAGAACAACGAGCCCGCATAGTTCCGCGGAGGTCAGCCATCATTCCGGCCCCACTTCACATAATATCCTCATTACTGTGAAAGATAAAATATCTTTTGTTGAAAAGACGTTGCGTTGACCGGCCGCCCGCCACTATCGCTTTGAGCTTTGTAAGCGTCTAACTGCAAAAGCTTATTATTCTATCGGATAATTTGTTAATGACAAATTAAAAGAGTGCAGAGAGTTTTTTTTCCGCTGGCTATTTTGTCAAAATCTACACTCGACTAAGTAGTAAGTAAGAGTATGACTACCCCCGGGACCCTATTATGAACCTCGGTCAGGTTTGAAACTAGTCAGGCAAACCCGAAAAATACACGTGAGGAAGCCGGTATTTTAGTCATCATGAATAGTGTCACTCACGAATCATTTAATAACAAAATATTGCAGTATTAT
>DWNH01001565.1:0-11184 GCA_018249895.1 Tiana niger | reverse complement strand
CTCGGTCAGGTTTGAAACTAGTCGGGCAAACCCGAAAAATACACGTGAGTAAGCCGGTATTTCAGTCATCATGAATATTATGCTGATATTTAAAATATATTTCTACATTGCTCAGTTTCTAGTTAAACGTATTATATAACTGTTTTGAAGTTTCTCGTTTAATGGTCATTGATAGTTCTAATAGCCTGATTGGCGTTATAAACTCCGGAGGGCAAGGGTCTTAATAAATTCAGTTGGCAACTCTATTCAAATCAGATGTATGTACATATATCGACTAAGTAGTTTTGTCCGTGAGCAATATTTTTCAAGAGCTATTCTTTTCAATTACTCGTAATATTCTAACTTACCTATTATTTGTAGAATAAGAGGACTTCAAGTTTTATTTTCAAAATCTTAACACTTAATTTTGTTAAATTATATCAATAAATCCTTTATTTTTCAAAATCTTGATAATACTGACATTGATAATCTTAATAAGCTATTTTACATCTGTGTAAAATTATTAAATTTTTTTTTTTAAAGAAAATTGAGGAAAGCCAAATGCGTAAGCTGGTCTTACTTATATACGCGTAAGTGAAAATTAATTGAATTAGTTTAATAGCTCCCTAATAGCCGATATCAAAAGTGAGCCGACAGTAAACGGTGGCGTTGCTTTCAAATTACCCGATAGGCTTCGATGCCCTTTATCATTTGAATGTATAATTAAATTTTTAAGAAGAAAATCAAATGTTTCACCGTGGCTGAATTTGATGTGAAAACAACGTTAAGATTGAAGGCATGTTTTGATTTATTACATACGAGATTGTAGTAATTACAGATAATTTGACAAGCTTCTGGATTAAATAGCTTTAAATATGTGTATCGTACTACATAGTAACCACTAACTACTTGTACTATTACTGCTACTGCAAAGAAATCCTAAAGACATTTATTGAACATGAGACCTTTTGAATATAAATTAGTTGATGTTGCAGTGTGCTTTTTTATTTATAAATAAATAAATATCTTGGGCGGTCACCTGATCCCAAATTAGGCAACTGGGCCTGTGCTATGGTAACCAGATAACTGATAAACATACATAAATATTTTTTTTTATTGTAAATACTTATTTAAATAGATAACAATACACCCAGACACAGAACAAATATTCGTGTTCATCATACAAACATTTATTTTGGGTGGGGATCGAACCCACGGGATATGTTTTCACAATTCACACACGGCCATCTGATTCCAAAATTATGCATATATTATGAAAAACTTTTATTTGTATGAAAATAAATAGGTTTTTAGAGGATGTACCCCATTAAATTTTGTTGAATATACATATATACGCAATAATTAAATTTTTCGCAGTGCGTGAGTTTTTCAACTTCGCATTCGAAGTGTGGCGGCAAGTCAAAGGGATGCACCTGTGTCTACCCCCCGCTCGCTAAACAAATAAAATAGATAGAAAAGACCGTTTAATATTAACATAAATATTGGTAACGCCATTTTAACTCATAATTGGAACCTCAGGGTGACCATGTTTAAGGATGTGTTAGTTCGAAAGATCTGTTGATCAGGCCAAATTTTTAAATTTAGAGTAAACTTATTATGAAGTTTAGACCCTTCATGGATGATCGTTATTGGTACTTTGGGAATAAGCAAATCGGATGTCTAACATAAATCATTCGGGGTACATTTAGCGCCGCTAATGTTGCTTTGGGAATCCAATGTACGCTCCTAAGGCTAATTCTACACAAAAAAGTATTCAGGACATTTCCCTGTCGTGTCTCTGTTATCCTCTGTTATTACTGCTAGAAGACACAGATGATTATATCGTTATGTAGGACATTATACCAAGGTTTCTAGCGTGTCTGTAGCGATTTATAAGCATACCGGATAGACATAAATATAAAAAATATTTATAACAAATTAAGTATTTAATAGTGTACTTATTTTAAAGAGCATGGTTTCTCTACTAATATGAAGGCGCGCGTCAATTTTGACGATGTGCAACGTTAAATGATTTCACAGACCGTGGAGAAGATTCGCCCACAAATTAATCAGTCCGCCTCTTTTTGTAACCTGTTAGCTTTAATCGTTATATTTGTTCTACGCCCTTTTGTGTTTGACCGCTGATTAAGATTTTATTCATAAGGATATTAAAAAATTAATAAATTTTCAAAAGTTTTGGCGTATTCGTTGTTGGTTTATGTTGATTTAGCAATATGTTATCTGCGACTTTTATGACATTCAAGTCATAAAATTTAGTAAATTTCAAAAAAAGAAATACCAAAGTTGGTAGTTTATTATAGATAATAGATAAATGGATAAACTCGCAATGATTTTCGACAAACCACTTTGAACTATTCGGACTATTTCATAATAATAAATAAGTTGAATAGCAAATACTTGTTCTAGTGTAAAGAAGTTCGAATTTCATAACTGACATATTGATAATGTTTTGATGTTAAGATATAAAGTATTTTGTACTTTAACCGCAGCATTTATAGAACATCTGTTCCTGACCACAAGGACAAAAAAATGTCCAGATAGGATCAGGTCGAATTACATTCGGCCACGGGCTTAAGCATGGCGGCGGACGAAACAGTTACCAAAAAAACTAATATGCTCCTGCCGCAATGTAAACAAATGTGCGACATTGTGCACTTCTTTACTAACCGCATGTGTAAGTAAATAGAATCTGTTTACGGATGGTAAGGTTTGCAAACTACGTATTTATAACGTAAATGTTCCTCGAGTGTCTGTAAATGGCAACATTTCGCCGTTTTATCAGAGTTTTAATATATTTAATAAGAAAGTAGCAATTTTCTTCTTTTCGTAGTTGCTACGAAAATACCTAAAATTAGTATGTGCTTGAATTAAAAACATAAAACCTGCTATACAAAATATCTTTGGAGTTGAAAAATAATTAGTTTTGCATACAAATTTCAAGTATAAATTAACTGCGGACCGACTTTAGTCCACTACATGACACTTTATCTTCTAAGTAATAACAGTTCACTTTTATTCACACATGATCAAATGACCAACTAAAAACAGCGCATGTGAAAATAAATTATCGTCAAGTCTATCTTAAAATCTTCTCAAGGCATAATACTGTAAGGTTCATAAATTTAGAGTGTAGGTACCTTATCAGAGACTGGTATAGGTATTTCAGACATTATAACCATACTCAGTACTAATTTAAAGTTTTATGACTGTTCTGAACCTTTCCGGCATAGTAACTGTGTACAAATTTCTATCTATAAATTTTATTATGTATATTACTATGAAAAAAAATAGTTAAATATGAATGTGTTATGAGTGACCATGAATGTGCCAACAATATGATAAATGTATTAAATGTATGACTAGAAAATGTATGAAGATAATTTTGTTAAATTTAATTAAATTAAAAAGTTTATGAAAATCGATTTTAACGGGTTTTTCTCTGTCTATACCTATATATCACCAACCATAGCATATATCAGGTATAATGTATGTACCTACGTGGTCGTCTAGCGAAATAATACGAATCTAATTTTGCCACCGCATTCGACCCGCAAACAATGCGCGTTTCTCCTCGGCTTTTAAACTTCAATAGGAAGGTATTTAGATGATATTTTTTCAGTTCGATACGCGGGCACTGTTCTCTTATTTGCCTTTTGTCAATTTGTGGGCACGACAAAGCCACAAACATACCCTGCCGAGCGACCGTAATATTTTTTGCCGAAATTTCGTATTTTATTTCGCTCATTGACGACCTACGTAGAAAAAGTGCTTCGTGCATCTAGGTGTGTAAAAAAACTTCATAGAAGATGCAGTTTGATATATCGTCTTGTGGGCAGTTATCTATTCGTTGAGGTACCTTTGTGGTGAAGATTTTTTGACATTGGTCATTTATACAATGTGCCGGTACGTATTTGCACGTGTTGAAAAATTATGAACGTGGAACGTGGCTAGAATAAAAAATATTGATTATTCCTTGTATATAATCTTCCGAGTAATATTGTAAAGCAAGCTAATAAAATGAATAAGTTTCTTAATTGTTTTTGGACATCTTAGAAACCGAACTTTGAAAACATATTTTAAAGCTAAATTACCGCTATATAATATTTAATTTTAACCGCGGTATAAAATTCAATTACGCAAATTAATTTTTAAAGCCCACAAATTGCAATGCCATTCATAATTTTGGCATAACGTCAAGCTACTGTTCTTTAATCTGAAAATGGGGATAATTTCATTCAGCAAGGCTTTCATGGTACCTTTTTACCAATATGTTGATTGCAGGGGCGTGCACAAAACGTTCCGGAACACGTGCAAGTTCGCACAATGCGAGTTTGCATTTCCGTTCGCCATGCACTTCCTTTACTCGGATTTTACTTTTTATTGAGAACGCTTTAAACACGGCCTGAACGCTTTTGTGAGAATTCATTGTGTGCAGGACATTCAGCCACATAACGCATCGTAGGTTTCGATTTCGTTAATGATATCGGAACATTTTTATCGAGGTTGAAATCGAAAGGGCAGGAAATGTCCCAGTGAAACTGCGTAGAATACGTACGTCATACAAACACTGAGTACATCCGACGGCACTCGGAAATTCCGTTACCACTTTCGAGCTTAAATGTACGAAATCGAAAACTTGCTTAGGTTATTTAACACCCTTAATCTCCCTGACTACCATCTCACGTCAAGATAAGGGATTTGGTTCAGCCACCAAGAGAGCCTTTTCGTGCCATATTTATTTGCACTACCATCTACATCTGGGGATTTAAAACAAAAAGTCAAGCGCCATTATCCTTCAAGAAACAATGCTGAGCAAAAAATACAAGTAAGTAGATCAGTATGTAGATACAAAAGGTTGTTTGGGTACGAGATGACAAATAGTTTTTGTTGCGAATAGCAATACGTGAAGTGTGTTCATAAAATGTTCGTTAAGTATTTACGAATAACGGTGAAAATCCTTTGATAATATAAATGAGGAAAGCGATATGTCAAGTTTTTATTGTGGTCAAGGCCTGATTATTTTTATCTGTAACGTATCTCTAATGGCGTCAAAACTCATGTCCGGCTCGCTGCGTGATACAGGAAGGTGTGATTGCAGGCGGTCGCTGCCACACAAGGTGACATCTTACTTTTCTTAAATAAAGTAATAAGGGTTGATTTTAATGTGACAAATTGTCATTTCGCACACTAAGTCTTAAACGCGGGAGGTCTCGCTAATTCCCAGTACTCAGTGGCTATAAATATTCACCAGGCTCCATATATTTTAATCCTATTACCTGCATCATATGAGTACGTTATTTTGTAATGAGAATTAATTGTTCCTTATTTATACAAACATTATTGAAGCCTAACAATAAATTTTAATGGTCGGCCGCTCGTTGATGTCCTTTCTTATTTGATTCTTAATTGAATTGTAGTCATTCAAACGGAATTGCGAATTGTTATATTTCAGGTATAATTTGGTACAATTTCTATTTTCATATTCAAATTTTTATAAAAGTAATTTATCAGAGGGATAATACGAAAAAAAAGGTCTCATTTGAAATTTTAGATTTTTGACATTACAGAAGTTCTGTTCAATTTCAATTTGTAATATCGTTATTAGCTTTTATAGCCTAACACCGATTCCAATAAAACCGCTAAAGAGACAATAAAAAACTAAAAAGTAAGGTAAAAAAGGAAGTTAGTTATATACTTACTATTGCTTTACCCAATCTCATTAAATTCCGTTTAGTAGTTTTCATGCATGGCTCATAGCTCAGAGAACAATTTTTGCGATGAGGAAAACAATTAAAAAATGATATTCAAAACATCTGGTTTAGATACAATCAGGAAAACCAAACAGACAATTGTTTTATGTATGTATCTACGGTCTCTATGTCGTACAGACTCCAATACATACTCCATACAAAGTAATTAATACATGTGATACCTACGTCATGTAATATATTATATTATATGAAACAATGAAAATCTTACATCGGAATATCCTCCTTTTATTGAAATCGATAATAAAAATGGAAATATTTTTAAGCAAAAAATGTCCTGCTATTTAATACTGCGTTTGATAGTCCGATGCAGATTGCATACGATAATATGCACTTATCTCAAGTGTGACCGGTTCGTTAGCAACTCCATGATAAATATCTGCCTATAGATCTTATAGTTCGGCGGTTACAGACTTTAAATATATGTAGGTATGAACGTGAATGGGATTTTCTATGGGAAAGAAGTAGTAAACGAGCATGCAGAACACCTAATGATAAAGTAGCTTGCAACCCATAAACATCCTACGAATCTACTTCAGACAGCTACCTAAGGTCGTATATAGACGAGGTGTTACTCCTGAGAACTACGATTTTCGCCTTAAAATTATTTTTCTTAGTAACTACATACATATGTATGTAGAGTATACATATGTTGTTAAATCAAGTATTAAGTGACAGTGGAAGTAAAAAAATAATAATGGTATGGTATTTGGAAAAACATAACTACAGTATCTTAAATAACATAAATCAGTTTTTGATTAATGTTATATAATGAATTCTTAAGTTATAATATAATATTATATACAATATTTCAACGTAGATATTGCTCGGTTTACAAAAAGAGTAAAATTAAATTAAGTTTAAGAAAGACTACAATTGGATTGCTCGTTTAAAATATTTAAAATAGCTAGTATTTTTATAGAAGTTCTTAGTATAGTTCCAGTACCCGTTAGCTACTGCAAACCCTTAATGGCCTTTAATGACAGATTTATACAGAAACTCTGTAAGTATTCCCCTGAGGACGGCATCTATTCACGCCGCTTAGGGCGCATTGCCGTCGCCCTGACAGAGTATTAGGCTGATTACTCAGCAGGGAATGTATGATATGTGAGCTACGACTAAGAGTTCAGAGAGTGCATCTTTATATTATTTGTATGTGAAACAACAACTTTAGGTCACATTATAACAATACTGCACGTACGGAGTATAAGATTTGGCATAGTTAAAGTGGAGTTATATGGAGAAACGCGCGAATCTAAAATTTATTATTTATTTATTCAGACATATATATTTATTTATTTTGATTGATATATTTATTTATTTTTATTTATTCGGACTAAGCAAAAGCCTGAAGGTCGTAATTGGATTCATCTTTGATGTATTGACATATATAAGTATACACCCAATCGCACCCTTTTATCCGAATCGCAAGGATTAATATTAGGATAATTCACGAAAAATTTTGTTAATGTTTGCCCTATACTCATATTTAGATAAATTAATGGTATTTTTCTAGGAATTAATGCTAAAGTGGCTAAACTAGAAAACTTCGCTACACTTCTTACTCGCTTTAAAGATCAAAGGAGTCGCAATCGTTGCCCTGTGAGTGTTTAATGCGTGTAATCAGCCCTTGATTGGCTTGAATTAATCGCAGGGCATGCGTGACCGCTTCCATCCGAGTCACTCCTCATGATGCTGCGTTTATGAGAAATTCGCCCAGAGTCCACAGTAAATTAAAAATAATGGCATAATTAAAACTTACATCTTTCTTTGCGGGCTTAAAAATATCAATTTCGCTCTCGTAATGCCGTTTCAATTGCGTGTATTAGTTATAAGTATTTTGCATATTAATGACTAAATATAAAGCGGCTTCTTGTAAGTATTTCTCGCTTGGTTTCGCGTAAGTGATTGTGGGATCTTTGAACTTTTGAGGGTCAATAAAATCTCCGCATACTGAGAATACAAAATTATGATTACTATTATATTAAAAAGTGATTTTCTATGGGAGAAATTTTAAATTTCACCTGTATTTTCTAAATACCTGCCTGCTAATATACATATGTCGTAAATCAACCGTCCGTCAAATTTTTGTGCTCGTCGAGAATTGAATCTATTAAATTCGTTAACACCACTTAACATGCACAATCGTTTTCTGTAACGTGTAGCAATAAATTCATTAGAATGATGGCGGTAGGCAGAAGATTCAATTCGTCACCGCTATTAGATATTCTGGTCTTCGCTACCAGCGTCGGACCACCAGAAATCTATTCTACAGAATCAATTACACACACAATAATCTATACTAATTTTAAACATTTTTTCCTATAGAAATGGTAATATCATTACTAAAATTTTGGGAGAGATTACCTCATAAAAAAAAAATATAATAAATGGTGATAATGATGTTATTTTAATGGCGGTAATAAATTAATTTTATTTTCGTATAATAAACTGATCGCCCGAATTTTCTAAAATAAGTGAGTTAATGAAAAAGACGAGTTGATTTTCAAGTTGTTTAATTAACATCAGTTAAGATAACTTCGTAAAAAATCTCAGGTAAGGGTTCGTTACCACAATAGCGATAAAAGCTTATTTTATTTAAAATGTACGAGTTTTTGCGCCTTTGTCCGTATACCTTTTAGAAAAAAGGTAAGATTAAGACAATAAATATTATTAATACGAATATTATTAATTCTTTGTAAGAAAGATGTTTGATGGCTGCTTGTGTATCCATGTATACCGTGTTGGTATGTGGCGTTGCCTAGGAGACAATTATTAAGTCAGTTTTCCCTTGCACAATAATTAGCGTATTTGTATTTAATAGCGTGATTTAGCGAACAGCGCTCATTGCAAAATGTGTAATGATAAATCATGTAGCGTAGCCTTGTAATAAAAGTTATTTTAAAATCCCTGTTCTTCCAAATATTCCAGCTCACAATCAATATACATTTAATGCAAGTCAATTTGCTAAGGACAAAACAAATAGTTTGATTTATGAACATTGTTTATAGTGTGTGTGTGTGTGTATTGATGGTTTAAACTTCTTATTTGCACAATATACCACACGAATGCTACGCTTTTATATTTTTAGGCTTTAGGGTTATTATTTATTAGGGTATATTTTAGTTTTATTAAGATCTAATAAAACCTTTGGGAAAAGATAGCAAGTATTAAATTATCTTAGCAAGTATTAAATAAGTAAGTACCACTGAAATTACTGAAAATACTATCAAAAACTATTTAAGAGTCTATTCGAGACAAAAAATGTTTAGGTCTCGTATAAGTAGCGTATTCCGTTTAATTTTTGAACTCAATTTTAATATCATACGTACTTATACAAGATTTTACCGTTTCGTACCATAGGCAGGTAAGTAAATTAAACTTTCCCGTAACAAAATTCACTACCGTAAAGTAATTGTCTAATTTGATATGCGACTACTGGTCATTAAGCATCTCACACGACTCTCCACAATTTATTATCTGTGGTTGGCTCCTTGGAGACACCATTATCTTAACGACAATTATTATTATACTCATCAACGGTTACGCCTCATTCAATAATTAAGACGTTAGAGTTGTCTTCTCGGTGTATTTTAGTTATGTGTTAATGGAGTGTACCTTAAAATGAAGTGTATTTTAGCCAACAAAAAAAAAATGCGAAATTACGTTATTAATGTTGGCTCCGTATCATAAGAATATGATTCTTACTTCAAACAGTAGACTTTTATGTGTTTTTCTTTTTAGCAACCATTAGCTTTATTAAATCCATTATGAAATAATGCACGTATTTTAATTATCTTAACGTTGCATTACATGTCTTTTTATCTGGTGGCTACCAAAACAATTTATTGCAGCACATTTTTGTTACGAAAGTGTTGAGTCGGGCTAAAACAATTATATTTATTTAATTTTAATGTATATAATATGGACTTGGATATTTTAATGTCTGAAATAAAATTATTATTTTAGTTAGGTATTTCTCCTTCTCGACACTGTGTCGGTTTTTATAAATACCCCGTCCTGTAACCCACAGGAATAAAGGTATTTATGACCCCGATACTAATTATTTGTATTGTAGTTTGGTATATTTTATTTTTATTAATTTTTTTTTTTTTTAATTAATTAATTATTTTTTTTTCCCTTTTTGAATATATATATATATATATATAATGTAACTATCTATATAATGTAGTATAATACATATAATCATATGGTATTATAATAATAAAAACAGAGTGAAATAATAAATATTTAAATTGAAATTATTTATATAAATTAGAATACAAAAAGAAAACCCTTGTGTGATGTTGTCTATGTATTTCTCTTTCTTCTTTTTCTTTGCCTTCTTCTATGCTGCTTAGTATTTGGTTGCTGTATCCTCGTCTGTGTTGTATTAGGAGAATCTGGTGAGATAGTTGCTTGTTGTGTATGTGATGTAATTTGAACGATGGATGAGGATGTACGTGATGTTGATTGTATGTTTGCTGTTTGTATTGTATGTGATGATTGTCCTGTGTTTGGTGAGTTATGATTTTGTGTGTTTACAAATACTTAAATAATTTATTATATTTAATATTATATTTTACTTTTAAAAAATTACACCATTTATTAAACTATTTTCTCCTACTCAGCATTAATACTTATTCAGAAAAATATATTAATTATATTGGACGTTTAATTAAAAATATCACACTTCACATTATACAATTTTAATTACTTGTTAGAAGATTTTAGATTGTAGTTGCACGGTGGGCGGACGCCACACGTCGGGTTTCTTAACTGTTAGTACTTAAGTAATAAACCCTGAATCGACCTAACAATGCTTTTCCAAATAAATGAGGTGTCATTAGTAAATTGCGAAGACGGGTGGGTCGCTAGTTAGGTAAATGATTGTAACGATTACTGATTGTACGTATTTTTTTGTTACAGATTTGGATTTTCTTCCGACTAAGGTGAGAGCAACCAATATTTAATACAAAATGATTTTAGTAGCAATTTTGACATCAAGTAGCATCAAAAGAAAAGTGTGTGAGGAGGAAAAAAAGTGCAACACCTAAATAACCCTTCAGATTTTAGACAATAAAAGAAAATTATGCATATGTGACATGCATTTAAACTGATATTTTTTGAGAAAGCTTGATCTTGAACAAGCAAAAGCTTTTACGGTTTTGTTATACTTGACACTAAAAATCGTAGTTAAAACTTCATGAAACTTGACTGAATTAATTATTGAATTTTAAGGAAATAGTAGAATATTTTTATAGCTAGGTATGAAAATTCAATATGCATATCTACAATTAACTTAAAACAACATTCCAACTTAAAACGGCATTCGATTCCCATAAAAAAAATATTTTAAGCCCGAATATTAAAGTCGATGTATTTGTATGTGACATCCACAACATACATACATATG
>DWNH01001564.1:0-11184 GCA_018249895.1 Tiana niger | reverse complement strand
TGGGTGTTTGTGTAATTGTCTGTGTGTGTGTCCATGGTACCCACGACACAAGATCCTAGAATCTTAGTGTGGGGCTAAAAAAAAAAAAAAGATTTTCTAGTAATATACATAGTAGAGTATTAAATTCGTAAAAAAAAATTCGTAAAATTCGTAAATAAAACAATTTCATTTTATTTCAAAATTATGCTCAAGTCGAAAACTTCAGTCACGTGTTATTAGTCGTATAATTACAAACGAAGTTATTTAACCAACAACATTTCATTACAGCCGATATTAATTAAAGGAAGTTCAAACACCCGCAGAATTGGATGTAATAAAACTCTGAACTAATTTGCCGTCGTATCGCGAAAGTTACGTAAACACCTCGCGAACTGGGGTATCAGAGGTGAACGCACGATAAGGATATTGGACTGAATCACGCAGTTTTTATGTATGTTTACGTGACTGATAAGAGTTGCAGACCGATCTCGTTTGTCTGGGAATAGACATGTCGCAGTCATATTTAAATTCAGACAAAATTGCAAATCGTAATTTTGCGAAACGTAGAAATTCTTTTATGATATATGTAAGTGCTAACATATATTGACATCCACTTGCAATTTTAGGCAGTACCTTAGTCCTATTTGAGATCGCAAAAAGATGCGTTGCTACGCATTTAATGAACTCCGGCAACCACACCGTCTTTCTGAAACACAATAAATTGCTTTACGGTAGAATTGCAATAGTCAGGCAAAAGCTACATACATACATAATATTTAACTGGCTTCTTGTTAAAGTGATTAGCGAACCTGACTGCTAAACGGGAGGTCGTAGGTTCCATCCCCACCCACAACAAATATTTGTGTGATGAGCACGAATATTTGTTCTGTGTCTGGGTGTATTGTTATGGTAAAAAAAATATTTATGTATGTTTATCAGTTGTCTGGTTACCATAGCACAGGCTCTGCCTAATTTGGGATCAGACGACCGTGTTTGAGTTGTCCCAAGATATTTATTTATTTATATTTATGTATGTTTGAATTGTATGAATGAACAAATGTTTGTGTGATGACCACGAATATTTGTTTTGTCTGGGTGTATTGTTATCTATACTGTATAAGTGTGTACAAAAAATATTTATATATGTTTATCAGCTTTCTGGTTACCCTAGCACAGGCTTTGCCTAGTTTGGGATCGGATGGCCATGTGTGAGTTGTCCCAAGATATTTATTTATTTACATTTAGTTGTATACTTGTAATCTGTTTTATACAGCACAGATCGACATTCCCGACAACTAAAATGGTCGCTGCTCTTGTAAAAACACGTAAGTACCTTATTCTTCTATCTGTAACAGCCAGAGAATAAATGTAGTTATGTATATTGAACTAATATATTATTCTCAATTCTCTACTAAAGTGATAAGAGAAAAATGTCTTGGGAACTGACATTATTATCTACTTAGATATGTTAGAATGACACATGTCTCTTCGACTCTTCGTAGGTGGAACAGAAATGTAGCACAATAATCTAGTGCAGATTGCTGATACGTCAAATGTTTTTTTTATTGAAAAATAATTTGACTTTCCTCGTGGTCTAGTGGTTAGCGAACCTGACTGCTAAACGGGAGGTCTCGGTCTAACGGGAGGACCCAGTTCATTGACTATGAATATCTATATTTCTAGAAAAGAGGCGTGGCTGATAGTGTCGTGCCGTCGTTTGGTTCGATTGAGTAAAATGATGAATGGCTACTACTAAGCTATACTGAAAGCCGAATAAGAAATAGAAAATAAGTGTTACTTAAATGTTATTGTGTTATTATATCGTAGTACGTGTATTGTACATTCGACCAAATAAACCGCTGGTACTGAAGTTCAAAGTTCTATTGATAATTACTACTGATTACAACGTGAAACATTATTAGCTGGGTAAAAATGATATTATTTTTAACCTTCTGTAGGTACTTATGTTTTAAATTAATAATGAAATATTTTTTTATTATAAGATGAGGGTCGGCCTGCAGGTCGACCAGTTTCCATATTTAAATTTGTAAATATAACAACCTATTTTTAGATTCTTTTTTTGAATTGACACAAAAATATCTTCTGGGCCGTTCACTTTATCAAGGCGTTCTCAATAAATGACGTAAACATAATGTAACAATGTTATCTCGTGATATAAGAATGTGGCATAATTAATGTATTTTTTTATATTTGCACATACATAAATATTATCATCAATTTTTATTACACTTTTTTAACTCACAAACGGCTGTAGTTCTTAAATTAGGCAGTGCCTGTGTTGATAACTGGCATGTTATGGTAACTAGATAACATGAATAATATGAATATTTATAAATACAAACTTATATAACTAACATATAAATGTAGGTAATTTTCCACACAGGCATAGGACAACCATTGGTGTTCATCCCACTAACACGACCTCTGCAGGCCAACCTCAGCAGTCAGACCAAGAGGCCAGTTAGTATAATTACCATAAACCATACTTTTCCTCTGGCAATAGTTTCCTGTTCGAATTTTTTTATCTATATATGTTAAAGAAGTGAAGATGTTAGGCGCTGATGTTGAAATATTATTTCAAAATATTTATTTCAATTACGTAGGAAGTTTCATTGCAAGTGAGTTATGTACACGTAACTTAAGAGGAGTTCTGTGAATTCACGATATTTCTTTTATCCTTATCTTTAAATAGTTTTCATTTAGTTATCACTGAAAATATCGCATTTCAATTCCATGTTATAATATTTACAGTGAAAGTTAGTTTAATCTTGGAATGGGTCTGTGAAGGCGAAAACACACACTTTTCATTATGCAAAGGTTTTAGTCTTTCATGGTACCATTACTTTAATATATGACCTCAGATACGACTAGCGGCTACCTGTTTAAAGTCGAATTTTGATATCTTGAAGCTTCATGTATAGAATAACCTATTACTTACTAGTTTGCTTTTAGCATGAAAACCTTTTGAGGCTGATGTTTTAATACATAAGAAAAAAGTTAAAAGTTATAGGTACTTTTTTTGTGTAACGAGATAAAAATCTTTTTAAAATTTTTATCTTTCGCCTTATTCTACGTTTGCAGAAAAAACGTCACTAACAATAGTATTATAAAAAGGTATTTAATACTTTGAAAGTTTCATTATAACGCATTATCTAGTTAAATAACTAAAATGTTAACTATAGCTAACTTCAGGGTGTCGGTTTTTCGTGACGGTGTCCGCGCGCATCGTAAAAATTTACTCTCATCATTTATCCCTAACGCGCCAAAAGAAGTATAACTTCAAATATGACTACGGATAAAATCGCGAGCACTTTCTAAAACATATAATGATGATCTTACACAAAAAAATAGATTAATAGATTCCCATCCAAACCTCAAGACATCATATCCCGACACATCCCGTCCCAGCCGAGCACACGCGTGCACTGTGACGTACGAACTATAAATAATGTATTGACCCACTTACACGCACCCGCGCGACCGCACTCGAACGCTAGGCGATGCGCGGATCCGATCCGATCTTTTCGAAAATCGAATCGCGGTCGTACGAACCAATCGATTTTCGGTTCGGTTCAAAACCATGCGTTCCGAACTGCGGGTGGATTCGACTCTATCAAATATCGGATCGCGGTCCAAATATTTGACTGTGGTTTGTTGCACACAATGTAGTGTTGGTTTGTTATTTTATTGGACAAAGTTCGATCTGGAACTTTACTTTGTTTATTTACGTAATTACTATTCATTGAAAAGAAATATAGTAAAGTTGATTTTAAACTAATACTTGGCTTTTTAGGTTAGTATAATTACTATTGATTTTTTTAATGTGGTTACCTTGTTTAAAATAAATGTAATAATAATATTTAAATGTTGTTCTAATGCGATTTGTTAAATCTAATGAAAATAGGATCTAATAAATAAATATCTTTTTCACAACTCACACACGGCCATCAGATCCCAAATTGGGCAGAGCTTCTGCTATGATAACCAGAGAACATACATAATGTACATAAATACTTTTTTTTGTAAATACATACTTATATAGATAACACTACACCAAAACACAGAACAAACATTCGTGCTTATTATACGAATATTTGATTTGGGTGGGGATCGAATCTACGACCTCCCGTTCAGTAGTCAGGTTCGCTAACCACTAGACCAAGAAGAATCCTAATATATATATATGTACATACGATCCATTATGCCCCACAAAAACGGATCGAGCTTAAGAAAAGCAAATCCCTATCGCAAGCTCGCAGTGCGGACGCGCCCCGTCCTATTGTAATTGGCGTTTGTCAAAATACTTATTCGCGCAATATGTAATTCACACATGTGTTGCGTAAGAGCTTCATGTTTTTTTTGTGTTGCACGTATTTTTATGGGAGATCATGCACCTGTGTTGAGACGAAAGCCGGGCAGTTTTCATTATTATCGAATTTAAAAAGTGCTTCATTATTATCTGTCTGTTACGTGACATCCTGTGGACGGAATTGGATGATACTTTGTGATTTAATTACATACATCACGGGTTAACATATAGGATATATTTTCACGCGATAAACAAGATAGTTCCCGCGGGATACACATCATGAAACTTTGTATGAAAAAAAATGTAATATTTAAGCAATTCGTTGAAAAATTACAATGAACCTTGCTTAGCACAATTGACAGAATACGTATTTTTCAGTTTTTCAATATTATCTACATATTATCATGTGTGAAAAAGTCAAAAAAGGGAAGTGAAAGGAGAAATATTGATTTTTTAAAAACGTAACGTTAATTAACCTTTCACTGTTTTTACCTAGATTTACGCACAAAGAATAAAGAAAAGACCGTCGGCACACAAACAGACCGGTCGGCAAACAGACCGACCAGTCGACAAAACAGACGGACCGGTCGACCAACCGGTCCACAAACATAATCTACATCTACAAGGTTATAATAGCTTAGGTGGGAAATCGGGCGGTCCCGAAACCAGAAGACCCCGGTTCGAGTTTTTAATCCGATTATTTTTTTCATATTATTTTAATAATTTTTAAATATTAAATTTTTTTAATCAATTATATTATATGAATTATAATATCTATATATAAAAAAATATTGAGCAAAGCTCGGTATTCCAGGTACTAATTTAAATAAAGTATTGACATAGTCGACTTCATCCTGTTTACCGTATGTATTGCCACAATCTGTCACAAAGGTTCTTCACGACATATTTTCACCCACAACAAAGACGCCGCATCTACCCGCACGCCGCCATCATTACGCGATAGCATTGCAATATTCCATAATGGAACATTTCTCTGAAAGTCGTCGGTCGGGAGCAGGTCGGCGGTGGGCCGGCGACCTACATCGGCTCACGTAATTCTCTTTACTTGGCCGATTGTCGAGTGTTTGCGACATTCCGAGAATGTACTCTTCCGCGTCGAATCGTAATTCGTCGAAAATGACTTTCGATCTATCTTAATTTAGAGGCTTAGAAGTTATAGCGTCGTTTGGCTTTTGCGAGCTGAGTCTAAAACATTATCATTAAAATCATATCAATATATATTAAAACTATTATCTACCATCATATATTTAAAACTTTAAAAAGTACACGCTATTTCATCAATATCACTATTCTATCTCATAAAAATGAACTGAAGAACTGACTTTAATATTAAATTAAATTTGCCCAAATAAAAATATATTTTATATCGGAAATTAACCTTTAAATACTACGTGAATCATGAGTTATATCGGAGTACTACTTTTAAAACTTAGTGTGACTTCTTTAGAAAAAAAACACGATGAAACTAAACAAGATTTTTGACGTACGTTATTACAGTAATGGAAGAACCGAAGAAGTAATACCAGAAAACGCCTAAAATCTTCCAAACAATAACAATATCAAGCAAAACACTAGCTAACACGCAAAAACTGAAGCTCTTGAAACTAACTATAACGACAGTGGCATATAACTACATATAACAAAACACTTGAATATCCAACGCACGTAATTATCTCACTATTCAATCTTAACATTAAACATCCATCCGTACCGATAATCCAACGAGATTGGACGCATCAAAGCCCTTTCTTTATACGAGGAGATGCGCACACACACACACACAGACCATTGAATGGAGTGGCATCAATCAAACTCAAATAAGATTTCTTCATTCGACAGTGACGAGAATAGTGATCTTTTGTCTTGAATTAACTCTGAAATATGCTTGGGACCATTTTAGAACAAACTATAATAGTTTGGCATTCATAATCAAAATCAATTATTTGCGTAAATATTACATTATTAGCATTATACTGATTATATTATTAGCATTTAGTTCAATCTATTTTTATTTCTTATGGTGTACCAATTTTTCAGGCTCTGTTTAGTTCAGGCATACTTCTAAGATTCTGGAGTTATGTCCTTCGAAAGGTAGTTGAAACCTTACTGATCTTACCTTTGACGACGCGTGTGGTATAGTGGCCCTTGTCCTGGGTGTGTTCCTGGTCTGATTGATGTGGGGTGGCATTTCGAAGATCGGGCGAACGGAACTTGTGTTCATCGACATGGTTTGTCAAAACGGTAGAAGACGTCTTTTGACGGCACAACGCTATATAACAGAGCTTTAAGAAGCTCACGTGGTACCTTACATAGGATTTATAGGCGAAATTTTATTGTAATGCAAGATAATGGCCGACTCCACGCCGCTGAACAAGTTCAACAATATTGCGAAGTGGTTGGGATACGTACCATGAATTGGCCAGCACGCAACCCAGATCTTAATCCCATTGAGCATGTTTGGGACAGTTTAAGAAAAGCTATTTAAAAAAAAGCTCATTTTTTTTCTCTCAGTCAACAATAGCAATAAACAGCGCGTAAAGACGATGAACTTAATAATTTTTTGACTCTCATTAAGTGTATGTAAATACATACCTTGGAATGAATAAAACAATTTCATTTCAATAACTTTATGTCGTATAAAACAAACGCCTACTAGCCTTTGGACTGTGATTACGATTTCATACCCGTTACAACATTCAAACCCACCGTTAGTAAAGTGATCAATCGTAGTAAATTCATTCCCACAACACACCCACAGTATCCTGCTTGGGATCTACTAAGCGTGGACAAAATCGAAACAACACAAAAACATCGTAAAATGGCACAATTACGAAATTGTAAATCCTATTGGAACTGACCCAAATATCTTAGGAGACAAAGAGGAAAAAGAAATAAATGGTCCAATAAATCATTTTCTTTGTGTAATTTAATTGTTAACACCACACATATCCATCGGTGACTTCACAATATTCCTTGGTTTCAATAAATTTATAGTGATCATATTTATGTGATGTGTAAACTTCTTAGATAGATGTACATATATCATTTAATTCAAAATATTATACCCAACAACAAAATACTATGTCCTCAAATCAAAGGCCTCCCCTAGTTGGCGCCACTCCGTCCGGTCCTGAGCCCTTAGAATCCAGCGGTTTCCCGCTATCTTCTTTAGGTCATCAGTCCACCTGGTCGGAGGGCGACCTGTGCTCCTTTCACCAACCACTAGACCATAAATACACAAATTTATGACAAGTACATACTGTTAAACTAATCAGGTAATAAATTTATGATATCGCAACATCATAATATTATGTTGCTGTCACGTGTGCTCACTATCAGGCTAAAGCTGCACTGCGTAGCGGAAAATGTAATTGTACCTAATTTTAATGGAGAGCCGACTTTGAAGCGAAAATTTCTGTAGCATCATTGTGATTTGAAAGTCGATGAAACGAAAAAGCGATAGTAAAAAGAGACAGACACATAAATTCATAAGATTTAACGTGGGAAAAAATGAGATAGGAAGCATTATGCAGCGTTTCTTATGTTCGTGGTTCTCTTTGTGCTCTGCTTCGTACCCTCTGTTTACCAAGGCATAGTGGGAGTTTGCTTGGGCCTTAGCGTTGTACGGTTGTACGTGGGTTAATACGTGTTTGTGCGCGCATGCGTAGTACATAATAATATGTAGCTTGAGAAAAGGCCGTGGTGTTTTGTATACGTGTACGTATTATACGTTTGTAGAGTTTTTTCATCATTAGCCAAAATTTTTTAAGGTTTCACTTCTACCACATGTGAATTGTTTTTTTCCCATAGCCAAAAGGCCGCTAAAGTTATTATTTTAATTGACTTCCTTTAAGTGTATTTAAATATCTTATAATTAATACAACGATTTCATATAGGTAATTTCATTCTTTCTAATATCTTTTAAATATTACCTGTACAATTATTACGGGCGTAGTGGTGTTCTGATGTTAAAAGTGTTTTTTTATCTGTTTGCCTTTGTTTTTTCGCTAATTCGCTCCGAAACTGCGAATTTTAACAATAGTTGTTAGCATTATATGTAGGTATAGGGTAGTTACTCTATATTTTATGTAAGCTACTGGTGATCTTAATATCTCAAACCATTTTTAGTATATAATAGTCCTCAGGGTGCGTACCTTATTGGCCCATATGTTCGAGTGTATTAAAAATAATGTTTACGACCTACCTTGGCAGTATCGAGGAGAGTAGTTGGTAAGAGAGATAGAGGCAAGTGGCTTTTGATGAATCGGGGTGACGGTGCGGTTTTCAATGTTTCGGGCTCCGCAAGTCGGGCTTCTTCCGATAACGATTTCAAGATTTCCGATGTATACTCTATCTTCATTTTTATAAAGCCCACTGACCTGTTGCATATTATTCAGTAATAATTATTTTTTTATATCTATGCAAGGACGCTTTAAAATCGTTATTAACAACAACTTTTTACAGTTCTAGGTTTGAACTAGGATTTCTGTCATAATGACCGAGCAGCACTACTCGGGCCGAGTGCATGTAATGACTTTAAAAATCTTTCACGCAAAGATAGCACAAATACTGGCGTAGAGATGTTTTCGAGAAGGCGCCATGTTACCAAGAAATATAAAAATATGCAGATAACGTCGATAGGTATTGAAATTGAACTCCTACACCCCGCAACGAGAGGAAATCCTGCCACGGTACACTCAGTAATTTCTAATATATCATATGGGTGTAGGTTATGTACAAGAAATTAACTATTCAAGCACAAATAATAATAATAAAAAATAAGCAGACTTACTCTAGAAAAGGAAATCGCCTTGTTAGGGGGATGGCTCTTGCTCTTTCGAAGTCTAAGTCGTTCAGAAGTAACCAAACCAGCTCCTGAGTCCATGTGGTGCCTGTGGATGTACTGATTAGTGAACGTGAGCTAAGCGCACCTAACGCAATTGAAGTAGAAAACTGTAAGAAGTAAGATTGAATCTTAACTAAGGCAAGCGTGAATCTTATCTGTTTGTTTATATAAATATAATAGTATTCGTTGTTGCTCGAAATTCGAGCACACTTCATAAAAACTTTATTTAGTAATATATACATATGTATTATATAATACATAGGTATATATACTATACACAAAGAACCATACAAGTAAGAATCAAATTTCTTGTATTTATTCGCGTTTTTTAATCTTACAATCATTTGTTTAATTTAGAACGTTTTCATAACATTGATTAAACGTTTGATTTAAGTAAGTTATCAGACCTGTAGACCCTCTATTAGCGAATACAAGAAACTACAACAAGAGCTTTATTTATTTTAATGTAATGAACATATAACACATTATAATCCATTGATGTACCTTGGCCGCTGGCAGCACTTTTGTGTCTCATCACGTATTGCCAGGGATACCTACTTTAAGTATGAGGTGACTATCATAGTCCGCAATAATGAAGATTCCCAAACCCTGTTTGCCCAAACCCGAAAAATACATATGAGTAAGCCGGTATTTCAGTCATCATAAATAGTGTCACTCATGAATCATTTAATAACAATAATCAAGATGGTTATCGTAGAGAGGGGTAATGGTGATGACGTTGGGAATGATAATGAAAATTATAATTAATAAGCCATTTTTCTCTGAAATTTATATGTATATATAGATAATATAATAACTTAAGAGAATTCCAAACCTGATCTTGGAAATGTCACGACGAAAGTATCACTTGGTCTCACTGCTATGTTACAAACATCTTCTATTATAGAATGCAATTCCTTGTAGAAGAAGTACCTTTTCGAACCAAGGCGGATGAAGTCTGTTACAAAATTAGCTGAAAAAATATTTCCATGTGACAAAATCAGCAATTAAGTGTCTAGTAAAACGTGACCCTTTTTACCATTATTTTTTTCTATTTCAACGTTACACTTAAACGAAATTCAATATTATATTTTTTATTTCGATACAACAAATATATTTCGAATACAACTCCATTCTTTTGTTACATAAATACTGCTATAAATTGAAGATGTAAGGACAATATAAATAAATGAACATTAAATTTGGGCACTATTAATTTTTATATTGTAGCATTCTGCACTATATTTGAATTGACTTAATAAAAAACCCAAAAATTGTATTACATACAAAGAAAATCTTGTGCTTATTGGGTCCTTTAAAGGCAATGTAAACTTACCGCAGTTTGAGTTACTTATAAAAAAACTTCATTTAAAAAAAGGAAAACTCTTCGAAGTATTTGTATTTTATTTACAGTAAACAATTAAACACTAAAATATTTTTTTTTGTACTTACTGTTGTAATATTTTAATATCTCCTCTAATTCTCCAGTATGTAACTCTTGATAGTCAAAAGGACGCTCAATTTTATTTTCACTTCCCATGATATGTATTAAATATACGTAAGCAATAATCGTCAATGTGATATCGGCAATTACAAATGATTATATTTCGTAACATTATTACACCTATATTTATACAGTATCTTTTCTTTGACCAATCTTAATTGATTATAATTAATAGACAAAAGTATCTTATCATAAATATCAACGATAACTGCTGTAATTTAAGTAAATCCATAGTAATATTACAAATGGAAAAATGTGTTTGATTGTTTGTATGTTATGGAAAATTGTAGGGATATATGTAGTACATTATGATGGGTGTAGAGGATTCTCTAATTTCTTGTTTTCAATAAAGTGAGCGCTGCATATATTGGTATTTTGACGACCCGTGTGGTGTAGTGGTTACCATGCCGGTCCATCATTCGAAGGGCCTGAGTTCGATTCCCGGCGGGGCAGAGGTTTAAATGATGAATTTAGATTTCTGTTCTCGGTCTGGGTGTTTGTGTA
>DWNH01001563.1:0-11189 GCA_018249895.1 Tiana niger | reverse complement strand
GGGAACAAGATGGCCAACCTCAGTTAAGACTGACTGAATTTCAATTTAAATTTCTATGGATTGTAAAACCCACATATCAAGCTAGCATGTTCCTTTGCTTTTCTGCAGAAACAAGCTTAATCCAGCCCTCACGGGTCACTGGTTCTTGCGCCTCATATACGATGTGTAACGTTATGCCACACCAAGCGCGACATTGACGGCGAGATACATTCAATCTGATTTACATTTCTGTACATTAAAAACAATAATAAAGATTCATATAAATATGCTTCCGATTTATTGTCGTTACGTTGTCAGAGGTCACACGTTTCCGTTACATTTGAATTTTTATGAATCATAAACTTGCTTCGATGATTTGATGAATAATTATCAAATAAATGACGACTACTAATTTTGCTAATTTTGATAATAGTCTGAGAAAAAATCTCAGTGTGGAATTTTATATTGTTTCTAAAGATTTTCATTCATTTTATTCAACAGCGAGGTACTCCCGCGACCTAGATTTCAGTCCACTTCTGATGGAAAATTGGGTAAGTTTTAACCTTAGCAAATATCGCACCTTTACAATGAAAATTACTCAACTAAAAAATGAGATAAGTGCAAAAAATTACTTTAATTACATCTTCTTTTTGTATTAGAAAAATTGCCATATTTAGAGTATAACAACATACGATCCCCTCCCAGAACAAATTTTTGTGTGATGAGTGATCTATATAAGTATGTATTTACAAAAAATATATATTTATGTATGTTTATCAGATGTCTGGTTACCATAGCACAGGCCTAGTTGCCTAATTTGGGTTCAGATGACCGTGTGTGAGTTGTCCCATGATATTATTATTTATTTATTTATTATCATGGCCTTTTTTTGGCTTATGTCCGTGTCAAAATGACGCTGTTAGTGCTGTAATGTTGTTGGCGTATACATAGATAGACAGACCAACACATAACTCTTTACGTTACAACCGCCATATCAAACCTTAATTCGTGCATTATCCATTAAAGGTAATCATGTAAAGTTCAAGTTCCTACTATAATAGTTCAAAGTTAAGTAATTATATATGTCCGAACGCAGTAATTTAAAAAAACATAGAAAATGGGTAGGAAAAAGAAGAATCTATAAAAGTCACAAATACAAATTTAAATATTCCTTGATACACTACATGTCAAGGATTACTCAGAATTAGGTGCAAATAAGAACATTTAAGTCTTGATGTTACACGCGACATAATGTACAATTGGTCGTGTGAATTGAGTCGAATGCCACTGACCACTCACGTGCAGATCACTCCCGGCGACAATGTGTGGCCCTGTATCTTATTTACAGTCATTCCAAAAGCTACTTAAGTGAGTGATTGGGTCATTTAAATTAAAAATCCGTGAAGAATATTTCTGTTCTTGTTAAAACAGTCACTCCAGTGCCCAAACAGTTAATATCATATTTGATCAACATTTTTTCCTAATATGTTTTGCTGTTTATTTCCTCTCATTATAAGCAGAGCTTAAGGTCACCACGCTTGCCTGTGACCAAATACTATCGCGGGATCATTCTGTCTTATTGCTATGTTTAGAAAAATGTTTTAAGAAATCAGTTTTGTACCTTCCTATACCTATAAGTATTAATTCTGTTCAACTTATATGTCTGTATATATGCACATCACACAAAAACTACTGCAGAACAATAGATTTGGTTAACACAGTTGTATTGCTAATACACAATGATAATACACAGTCAAACTTAAAATTTTTCGTCTAGAAACCGAGTTAAATAATAATAACATAAAACAAGCCCTCAGGGTCGTACAGACAAGCTACTTATAAACAACAAAAAATACGTTATTCCTTAAGAAAAATATAAAGTTTTTATAACAACAACAGATAACAAAATAATTATTTTGGAAGTATTTACTTCTGTTTCATTTAAGGAAGACCTGAGATAACTTGTTTTAACTATAAACGTAGTCCAAATTCCGCTCGGAAAGAATCGCGGGCATAGCTAGTATATAATATAAAGACATTTAGAAAAGTGACAAACGAATTTCTTAACATACAATCAACAATTAAAAATAATATTAATGTAATCATACCGAACAACATACTTTGACAAGTTCTTTCGAAACCGCCGTAGCTTATAATGTACAAGCCTTGTTTCGAAAATTTTGACCCACTTGCGTTCGACTGGTATTCAACACTGTGCTTACTTAAAAATACTTTAGTGCGTTTAATTCGAGTGATAATGGAACGGAACGATAGTAGATTGTGAGTTATGTGTGTGCGTGTGTTTGTATATATGCGTGTTAATGCTATTTATTGGTACAGAGTTACCCGTATTTTGATTGGAATGGTATTACTTTCACATTATAAGACGAGATCAATAAGTAATAGTAAGGGTAACAGCGGTAATTAATGTCAATATTTCTACGATGTACGCTGTTTTACTATCAATGGTTAGATTATTTATTATCAAACAAATTAACACAGTTTAATACGCAAGACAACAGATTAAATAAAAAAAAGTGTGTGTGTATTTATGTACACGCATTAGAAGTTATACTTCTTTGGCGTAACATGATAAAAATCTTTTTAAAAAATGTTATCTTTCGCCTTATTCTACGTTTGTAGAAAAAACGACACTAAAAATAGAAAAAAGGTATTTAATCCGTTGAAATCCGTTGATATCTAAATAAATAACTAAAATGTTGACTATAGCTAAATTCAGGGTGTCGGTTTTTCGTGACTGTGTGCGCGCGCATCGTAAATATTTACTCTCATCATTTTTCCCTAACGCGCCAAAAAAAGTATAACTTCAAAAATACGTTAAATATTAGTTCGGTCATTAGTTTTGCAGCGTTATAGCTTTAACTCTTAGTCGACAACTGATTTTATACTATTCTCTCTGTTCAGATATCTTTTCTCATACAAATCGTACAATAAAAGGAAATAAAGAGATTAAAGGTGATTGCATGATTAAATGACAGAGCCTGCACGGTGCACACGTGGCTGTGCATAGATGCTCTCAAGTTGCAGTAAGAGTCAAATGTCAAGTGTGCGGGTGCGCCGGCGCATACTGCCAGCCAACATTGCCCAACAACCAACTTGGAATATGCAAGATGCAATATGCATAAAAGCAAGTACTGAATATTTAATATTTTCTGGAACAAATGTTTACTAGGTACTGATAATATTTGTAATATAATATTTATAGGTTAGGCTGCCGCCCGGGGAAGTACACCAACCAAATCTACCGTGAAGCAATTTATTGTGTTTAGGAAAGAGGATGTTGATGCCGGAGTTCACCAAATACGAGGGGACCATCTTAGTCTTCAGAAGTAAGAACTGCCTAAATTTGCAAGTGGATGTCCATGGGTTACAGTGACCACTTCACACCAGATGGCCTGCACGCTCGTTCGCTACTTTTTGCTCCATCCCACTGCATGCCATGGATATCCAAAACACAATTTTATTAGGGTGAAAAAAATGTGAATATCTTTCAATCTTACCTATGTAGGTAAAGTAATAAGATTAAGAAAATATTGTAAATAAAACTCATATGTATGAATTTACTTCTTTATCCTTTACTTTTTCAAATAGTGTATATTAATGTTAAACTATTGCACCCAAGATTTTTCACCACTTCCACTAATATTCATATTTATTAGGTACGATTAGATATATAATATGGTTAGTATCTAAATAATATATTTTTTTTCAAATAACAAAAAAACGACGTTATAAAAAACTGAGCGGAGTTGGCTTGGGTACAAAAATCTATTTTTTTTTACTAATTTAGGTTAAAAATGTAAAGTTGATTGGCCTCTTGGTCTAGCGGTTAGCGAACCTGACTGCTAAATGGGACGTCGTGGGTTCTATCCCTACCCAGTGTTTGTGTGATGAGCATGAATATTTGTTCTGTGTCTGGGTGTATTGTTATCTATATAAGTATGTATGTAAAAAAAATGTTTATCAGTTGTCTGATTACTATAGCACAGGCCTAGTTGCCTAATTTGGGATCAGATGACCGTGTGTGAGTTGTCCCAAGATACTTATTTATTTATTTATTATTATAGCCAGAACCACAGAGTCCATTGGTTTAAGAGTTTACTAAATACCTAGTTACTAGTTAGTGCTAGACTTGTTCACGTCTCAAATTAGCGATGTTAGAGTGGAGTGTTCAAACAGTGGTCCGCGTTAACAGGCCACTCACGCCTGGACCGGTTTCGATAACGCAACGAAATTTAGATGTTTAGTGAAATTTACTAATCTGTCTTTTTTCCCCATTTTTATTGAATAAAAGTAAACGAGCCTGCAGACTACCTGGTGTTAAGTAGTCACTGTAACCCATGGACATCCAGTTGCAACTTTAGGCAGTACCTTTAAAATAAAGCAAAGTAAGCCAGTTAAAAGAGTCCTTGAAAGCTGGCAACGCAAGGGCAAACCCTCCGGTGTTGCAAATGTTCATTGGCGACGCTGACCACTTACCATCAGGTGGCCCGTATGCCTGTTTGCCAGTCCCTTTACAGAAAAAAAAAGTATATTTACACATATAACGTTATATATGAGTTAAACTCAGGCCTGAGTAAAGTTAAAAGTTCGATTAAAATAAATCAAATAGAACAGGAGATAAAACTTGACCTCTGCAGTCACCTAGAAGGTAAATTTAAAAGGATATACATAAATTATAATTATTAAAATCCACGACGAAATTACGAGCGGATGTTTAATTATCTTAATAAAAATTAAAACATATTGCTACCGTCCGGTGATGGAAACAATTGAGAGCGGAGCCTTACAAGGCTTTTGGTGTAAATATTAAGGAAGTAACCAACTACTCACTATTAGCAGTGATAGCCTAGTGGTTGAATTTCGGCCTACCATTCCGGGTTCGATCCCCGCACGCACCTCTAGTTTTTCGATGTTATGTGCGTATTATACAATAATTATCACTTGCTCTTCGGTAAAGGAAAACATCGCCTGAGAGTTTTATAAAAAAAAAATCTCGGAAGGCATGTGAAGTTCACCAACCCGCACTTGGCCAGCGTGGTGGACCCTGGCCTAAATCCTTCTCATTCGAGAAGAGACCCGTGCCCAGCAGTGAGACTATGATGGATTGATGAAGAAGATGAAGAACCAACTACTATGTACATACATCACCCAATGTCAACTGTCCAGGTCAGATTATAAGCTAGTATAGTTAGCTAGCATCTAGTTCGTTTGGTCCGCTGCCCGGGGAAAAACCACCGCCACACCCAATTCTACCGTAATTTATTGTGTTTCGGAAAAAGGGTGTGATTAATGGAGTTCATTAAATACGACGCTACCATCTTAGTTCTTAGAAGTAGCAACGCATCTACTTGCGATTGCAGGTACTAGGTACTAAGGTGCACATGAGGTTGCATTTGGATGTATACGGGTTGTTGGGTTGCAGTGACCATTCAACACCAGGTCGCCTGCATGCTCGTTTGCTACTATTATTCAATAAAAAAAGAAAAAAATCTGTAACAGTAACGAAGTGTTATACCAAAAGTCAAGTCGAAGTGTTATATCAAGTTATATCAAAAGTATTTTTAAATATCAAGTTGTTAAGATACATAGCTCCTCTTGAGGGCTATTATGATGGTCCCACGTATTTACAATTTGAGGTCCTATGTGGTGTAGTGGTTACTATGTCCTGGGTTCTATGTGCGGCGGGGCAGAAGTGTCAATGATGAATGTAGATTTCTGTTTCATGTTTGGGTATTAGTGTAATTGTCTCTGTGTCTGTCCATGATACCAACGACACAGGGCATCCTAGTACGGGACTATGAGTGTGAAGCGTTAAAAAGTACCTACATCGATTACAATATAATGCTTTATCGAAACAGGAGGGAAATGCACTCTAATTTATGATTTCATTGTTATTGTGCAAGCCACGATAACGCATAATCGGACAAGTAACACAACAATTTCGTAACTATTTCTATGGTAAGTTTTGTTCATATACCTACGATCTTGTGACGACCCGCGTGGTACAGTGGTTACCATGACGGTCCGCCATTCGAAGGGTCCTGGGTTTGATTCCTCGCGCATAAGTTTAAACGTATGTAAAAGGTTCTTACCTGGGCGGTGGCTTAACACCTATGCATGTCTAAAGGTTCTGCACAAAGTTGTCGACGTCATGTCAAGGTAATCGACACGCACATGGCCAGCATGACTCCTTGTTATTGCTGAGAGATGACCCGAGCTAGCCAGACGGATAATAATGGATTTTATATATATCTCGGATAATTATAATAAAATACATTACTAACGCAGCTTCCCATCACATTTATTTTAATTTTTGGCAGGAAAAATATATATAAAACCAGAGCTATGACATGTCCGTGGTAACTTTTTACAAACTCAGGATGATTTTTGAGATGCCTTTTGACCATGTAAATCTCTAGCTTATAAGAAATTTCTACCTAAAAATTAAATTTAGTATCTATTTCTCCCTTAAATGTCTTAAATGCTAAGTTGTGCATGCCGATATGTAGAGCTAGCATCAAATTATCGGACGATCATGTAACGACCGAGGAAAACCTGCAAATAAATGCGTACTAAGGACAACTGATCCTATAGTTAGTTTCTACCCTAAGCCTGTCCAAGTAACTGACGGTAATACGCGGATCACGAGTACACCGGTTCTTATGACACAACGGAACTGAGCTGTTTCGCAATAACCATTCAGTGGAGAACGAATGAATGAAGGATGCATGCTAGAATGGTTTTTTTTATTGAATCAAAGTAGCAAACGAGCATGTAGCCATCTGGTGTTAAGTGGTCACTGCGACCCATGAACATCCACTTGCAATTTCAGGCAGTAGTCCTACCAGAGATCGGAAATAGATGCATTGCTACTTCTGAGGACTAAGATGGTCGCCTCGTATTTAATGAAATCCGGCAACTAAGGTATGCTCGCACGGCTATTTTTTTATAAATTTTAAAGTAATTGGTTGAAAAAAAAAACCAGGACAACCAGATGGTCGACGATCTGTCTGACGTCCTAAATATCGCAGGTCAGAGTTGAGGATTATCTGTGCGAACTTCAAGCCAGGAATTGGAAAGAGATTGCGTAAATCAGATAAAATTGGCCTGCTCACGTGTCGGAGGCCAAGACTCACTTAGGGTCGCTACGCTAACGGAGTAGTAATAGTACAAGTTTCAGCAGATAGACAAGCATAAATTTACACAAAATCAAAAACAATTTTTAGACTTACACTTCATTTTCTCATTACCCCCATAGAAACTTCGAAAAACACATTTTAATGATTATTACATATGTATGTACATACATATGTAATAATCAGGAAAACTAAATAACTTGGGTAGCTACGAAAGCGGAACAGAGGTTACTTTCTTTTTTATAATTTTAACACACCTTTTTGAAAAGGAAATAATATAATTTTATTGCCAACTATAATGTGTGTGCAGTGAAGTTTTTTTTTCATCATCTGCGGATTTACAATTATGATGAGAACCATAAACCTCACTAAAATATTGTTTTTTTATTCGGAATTAACGGAATTACCGGGATTAAAAAGATTGGAATGAAATTTATACATTGGAAAGTTTCTAAACACAAATTGAAAAAACATCTAAATTAGAAAATTAAAAAAGGATTGTAGATAGGGTTGCCAGCTTTGGTAGAACAAAATAAAGTATATTATAGGCGAATAAGAATAATAAAGAGTATAAATAAAATGTACAGTAATTTATTTTTATGATGTTTTTGGTACATAATGAGTTAATGATTTCGTTCACTCTGCATCTATACTACGCCATGTATCGTTTTTGCTTTCGGTAAGAAGTGCTATTAGAACAGTATTTTTGTATAATTTATTATTTTTGTCAATAATATTACAGACTGTAATAAAAACTATTTTTAACGGTATGCTTGGCAACCCTAGCTATTAGACCTTCTTGCCAACGTCCCGTTGCGCGTCATGATACACATTACATATATTGTATCCTAACAAACAAGTATGTAATAGCTTATATGTCATCAAAGTTTTTAGTGAATTCCATTTTTAATGGTTCGCATAGAAATATTTCCCATAGAAAGTTTTTAAGCTCGTGCAAGGTCTTCGTACGATGAAAGTGAAATGTTGGCGTTCGCCATACGTCTTATGTTTGGGTGGATGCGTTTTACGTCCAGCCAGAGACTATGAGGCCAGCCACTATGAGGTTGAAAATTAACTGTAGCATCTATGAAACTCCTTCCCAGCAGCAACTCGACCGTGCTGCTGGGAAGGAGTTTCATGTGTACAGATAATACTTACTCCCAGAGGTGATAAAGTTCAGGATGTATGCAGGTCAGCTGTGTGTCTAGGCTGTTGTATCCTTTGAATGTTAACGATAAACCGATTTCAAGGCTTTTAGAGTTTCCTCGCGATGGTTTCTATTTACGAAAAATATTAGCTAATACGCATCGAAAGTAATCCTGTACCTATGGTACAGTAAGGTCAACTATTAAAGATGTGATAGATTTATAGTTGAAATATGTTGAAGTTGAAATATCCTTTCATTGTTTATTTAGTAGGTAGTCAAAAAATTATACTTTAGATCAATTTAATAATTACAAAAAAGTTTCCATTCTCAGAATTTTCTCTAAAAATTATCTCATTTATTTATACAATATTTGTCAAGTACAAAAGTGGTCAATATCGCTCAACCGCAAAACATAGATTTTGACCTCTATTGATAGTATTTAACGAGCAAAGTTTCCGTTTAGTTGTACCTATACGAAGCCTTCCTTTTTAAGTTTGACATTGGCCTTACATGACCTTAGTTTCACGAGAAACATTTTTTTAATTGACTTTAAAAGATTTTTTTAATGAGAGATTTAGGGTTGGGAACTACCTCGAAATATAAAATGTGAAACTGGTTTAAATCAAAGGGTTGGCGTTTGGCTATGATTTGTCGTTACTATCAAAGTCGAATGGAAAAACTATCGGCTTATGATAAAGTTATCATACTTATACTATACTAAACTTATACTTTGAACCCTTATTCAGTTCAAAGTATACCGAAGCGACGGGTAAAGAAGAACTTGTCAATTGTATTGCAAAAACCCGCTAATAACTTGAGCTATCTTCCTTATTTAGATAGACAGTTTTAACTAATTATCAAAGAAGTGCGAAGTTCGTCAATTCGTAGATGTGACAAAGATAAAGCCGAAAAAGGGGCGTGGAAAAATAGGATGGCTTAAATAAACAAGATTCGTTCATGTTTTCTGAGAGTTTTCTAGAGAGTTCTCGTAACTTCGTACGTATGAAGTTTAACAATTAAAAAGAGATAAAGATTTATGCAGCAAATATTGTTTATACAAACAATCTATTGTTGTCGTAAATGGGGCTCTTAGCTCTAATGGACATGGCATTGGTTCTCTTTTTAAAATCGGTTTGAAATAAGAATTTTCCTCGAATTCAGTTTGTGTTAAGTAGGGTATTTACACACAACATAATTTTTTTTAAACATTTTACCATTGTCGTACAAAATTTTACTGGAAACTCGAATTGCATCGCAAGATTTATCGATCTTGCAATTAATTCTGTAAAATTATTTAATAATATAGACACATATATTATAGGTGGTAGGCTACTACCCAGGGAAGTACAACCACCTTCACCCAATTCTACTGTAAAGCAACTTATTGTGTTTCGGAAAGAAGGTATGGATGCCGGAGTTCACTAAATACGAGGCGACCATTTATACCTCAGAAGTAGCAACGCATCTATTTGCGATCTCAGGCAGGACTAAGGTACTGCCTGAAGTTGCAAGTGGCTGTCCATGGGTTGCAGTGACTACTTAACAACACCAACGCCTGCACGCTTAAATGAAATGAAATAAAATGAAATTATTTTATTTATTACAAGGTTTATACATACACTTAATGAAAGTTAAAAAATCAATAAGTTAATAAGTTCATCGGCTTTAGACGCTCTTTTAGCTATTGTTGACCGGGAGAAAAAATCCGGCGGAAAAAAACTCTCGGTACTCTTTTAAAATCGGTTTTAATTACATGGCAGTCTGCAGCACAGCTTCAGCTTGATAGTGAGCACACGCGACAGCTACTCGTTCGCGTCACTATCAATCCACCGCCGACTGCTTACACTTTCTATTAAATTAAAAGTATTACATGTGATATAGAGCTGTGATAGCCTATTGGTTGAATTTCGGCCTACCATTCTGGTAGGTCCGGGTTCGATCCCCGCACGCACCTGCAACAACTCACTACTGTATTTTTAGGGAATTAAAGTTTTTACCTAAACTTTTCTTTGATCGATAACATACTCGTACGTATACCCAAGTAAATGTATACCCGTCCCATTAGAAGTGTTATATTGGTAGCTAAAAGGCAATGAACAAGGGCCGCACAGCCGCGGGCGCGTACCGGTCGGCGCGCGGCGGCGCGGGCGGCCGCTCGTCGGGCCGCGCCTCGTAGAACACGTCCTCGTCGTCGCCGTCGCGCTCCCACGAGCCCGCCGCCGCTGCCACGATTAAATCCCTGACGATCACACAAGTATTTGGTGAAAAAACATCGAACATTATTATTAGTTGAGATACACATATTACTATGCACCTACCTATGTATACCAACGGGGACCAAAAAAAACTAATCATTATTACAAGTATTTTAGCTTATATTTTCGTTTGTTAATTATTAAAACCTCCACTTGTACCTACACTATTCTGCGATCTGAAGTGACTGCCTTACTTACAGCGGCAGGCGTAGGTTCCTTACATAGGTACTCTAAGTCCACGTTATGTACTTTCAACGTCACCAATCACCGCGACTCACCCTCTGCGCAGCACGTCCTTCTTGGCCGCGCAGAGAGCAGTGAAGGCGTCCTTCAGCAAGCACACCTCCCGCTTCTTGCACACGAGCGCGCGGCACAGCGGGTCTGCCGAGAGCGCGGATTCATTCGCATATTTCGCATTGAACATTGTGCGCAATATATCACCTTATGGATACATTGTACACTAGTTCTATTAGAAAACTACTTAAATTCTACTGTTAAAAATCTATAAGATAAAAGGCTTTTGATTCGGACTATTAATTTTTTTCAATTGTTTCCTCTTTGAAGTTATAGGTACTTCTTATGGCGCGTTAGGGAAAAATGATGAGAGTAAATTTTTACGATGCGCGCGCACACCGTCACGAAAAACCG
>DWNH01001562.1:0-11189 GCA_018249895.1 Tiana niger | reverse complement strand
CTTATGCTATTGTTGTACCCAACAATGGCTTAGAGACCAAAAGTGGTTTACATGGTACAGTGATTATGAATTTAGATCACATTCGAAACGCTTTAATATAAAAGGAACAGTTAAGCAAGAAAAAAATAGAATACGTGAGTAATGATATTTTGTTGATAATTCTCATCGCGATCTCTAAAAATTCAAATTTCTTACGCGACGCGTTTTTATTAACTATGTGCCTCAGATTCCAAGGTGACAATGATTTAGCTTGTAACGATTGTCCAAATTGTCATTTAGATTTAGTGTCGTCATAAATTTCGTAGTAATACTTATTTATACATAACATATGTTTATATCGATATTTAAACAAGTTGGTATATACATGTAATATTATTCTCTTCTAAGGGGATTGATAATTAGTGGTTTTTCAACATACCATCTGGTTGATCTTGGTTCAACCCCAGCAATTCTTCTTTTCTGAATTTATGTGTATTTAAGTTAATTGTCACAAAGCATGTGACATCAGATGAGAGAAAATATCATATGTGACACAATATCTGAGCCTACCACTGAGTGTGATCCATGGCTGATTTAACCTACACAATAGAAAAACTTATGTATTTGTATTTTTTATATGAATCTAAGATTTGTTTAGAAATTCTGAGAAAGAATTTCTTAGAAGACTTGAAAGAACTACTTTGGTCATACTGTTTTTTTATTCATTTTATACCTTTTTTTTACAGTTCTCATGATATAATATACAGAAAATGGCTGCAGTACAAAAGTTGGACACAAAGAGGAAAATACCAATAACTGAAAACAGACAAGAGCGAGATAGTATGAACAATGAAATATCATCAACATCTAGTGAAGAACCACATAATGTATGCAGTAATGAGCAGTTCAACAATTTTTACCAAATGAGATACGCAGATAATGCAGCTTCAGATAATGAAATACTTGAAACAAGAAGTAGGAATATGCAGCAACGCAATCACTATAAGTCAATGGGTAATATTAACAATTCATTCAATCAGCCAAGAGAGTACAACAGTAACCTGACAGTTCAAAATAGTATAAGCAATGTAGACATAACTTTACATACCAATGAAATAAGGAAATTTGAGTCACTTCAAATACCTATAGTTGGTTATGAAGTGATGGAAGAGCGAGCCAGATTCACAATTTATAAGCTTAAAGTAGAGGATGATAAGAGGGACCAGTCTTGGTTAGTATTTCGGAGGTACACAGATTTTGTAAGACTTTATAATAGAATAAAGACAGAGCAGCCTAATTTGATGTTACCTCTGCCAGGGAAAAGGTGGTTCAGAGACAATTTTGAGCCTGCATTTTTAGAAGAACGTGTTAGAGGCCTACAAGTTTTTATCAATGCTATTTTATGTAAGTTGCCTAATCACCCTATTGTAAGGGAATTCTTTTGTCTAGATGAGCCACCACAAGTATTTAGCTATCAACCAGAAGTTCAAGCGGTGTATGGAGCATTAGAGGACTCTATAACAACATTGAAAATGCAATTAAAGCAAAAAGATGTTACCATAATGCATTTGCAAAAACGTATGGCTCAGCTGGAGGACCTAGTTAAGCAGTGTCCTACTTGTAGTACAAATCAAATTTAAAAGCAATATACTTTTTAAAATAAGGTGATATATATTTCTATCCTATGATAAATAGAATCAGCAGCTTTGGAATTAAACTCGTAAATTACATAGCAAATTTTGGAAGTGATTCTGCATTCTGTCTATCCAATGAAATCAGGGGAGGTGGAATTAACACACTTACTAAATATGCTAATATAAAATACACCTTTGTGTGCACCCATTATATGTATGAATATTCTGTTATCTCTTATGAACACTAAAAGTGTCTCACCATATGCTTTGCAAATCAGAGTTCTCATAAAACTGAGATGTAATCTTTAGACCAGACTTGTGAAATTTGTGAGCCAGACTTAAACATATTCCATTCAGCAGGCACTGTGGTATTACTTGATCCCATTTATCTAAGGGTTGATGTTACGTTGAGTCAGTACCACTTACTATAATAATATTTGTTTTAGTAGGTATGTAATACTTATGTCATTTTTACTGCATTTAGATTGAAATTTACTAAAGATATTCCCATTTTATATTGTACATAATTTTTACATTTTTAAGAAGTTCATTGTTAAAAGTTAATAAAACGAGTATGATAATTGTTTTTAAGTACCTACTTTTCGTACAATTTGTACAAATTTAGAAGTGATATTAAATGTTATTTTGTTTTACTATGATAGTGTTGTACAAAATATAGGTTTTATGATATTAAAAATATATTACTTTAGTGGTATGGCGGAGGATGGAATGTCCGAATCCAAAGCCACATTGACCAATTTAAGTATATATTATATTAAGGTAATGCTTGCTGTGCTAGATATTATTTTTATTACTCTCCAAGACAAGAATTATATTTCTTGTTATAGTTGTAATGTTATTTTTTTCTCATTCTTAACAGACAATGATCAATTTGGTCCATGAATGACAATCTTTTGTCTTGTACAGTAAATCATAATTGTTTTTCTTTTCAATGCTTGATTATTGTAGGTGTAACGGAGTGTGAGTGAAAAGATTTTCTATCTCTTTGTTTCATTAATATTATTACTATTTACTTCGCCTTGTATTTGTTTTCCACGATCGGTATAGTTACACTGCATGTATTTCGAGTAACTATTTTTAGTAATTTTTTATTTATACTCGTAACGAAAAGCAGACATGTTAATTCTCAATAATATTTTGCTTGTCGTTAAAATAACTGAAAACAAAATTTAACTAAGGGACCTATATTACTAAAGTTTTAATAATGCTAATAATTAATTTTAGAAGATGTTGGTATATTTATAACTAAGTGAAAACATTATGAAGTAAATAAAAATAAAACATTTTATTTCATTTCAAAAAATATAAACGATTATTGAATTAAATAAAATATTTTCAAGAAGTCTATTTTGTAGGCGCGGGAAGCCAGCAATGATCATTTGAAATTAAAATGTTAACTGTAAATATTGGAAGTTTTTAGTTGCCTTTGATGAAATTCTCACCTAATCACTGGTCCTCAATGAAATCTAAATAGTGAATTAAATTAGAGTTGGCCAATGTCTGCTCTTATCAAAACCCTGAATTAATATTAGTATTTAATAATTAATTTTATAATCTAATTTTTCGCAGTTTCTTGATTGTATCCTATAAATGGCAATTACCGGCATCTAATTCTTTTACTAAAAAGCAACTTTTGAATAACTTATTTTATTTACGAAAATGTATTCTTTGATAAATGATGGAGTTGCAAGACGTTGGAATATAAAATAGACTGACCAGTTCAAAATAGAACCAATACAAAAAATAATATGTAACTAATTATTTTTAAGTAGATTTTAGAGCATTAAGAACCAGAAATAATTATTGATAACTTAGTAAAAAATATACTACTTAAGTGGCGATTTTTAAGTATAGTTAGATAAATGCATATTGAGCACATCTGTAACATTTTACATGATTTGTGATCCATCCGTGTTCTAGTGTTCATTCATAATATTAAAATGTATTTTGTATTAAGTATTAATTGCTTAATGTTTGTTATTGTATTTAAATTATAACAGAATAGGTGCTAAATTTATCCGTTTTCTTAGCAAGTAATTTATAATGTGATATTACGGACGTTGTATATTGATACTAGAGAAAGAAAGAAAAGAAACCTTTAAAGTTCAGAATTAAATTCAGGCGAGTTAGATATTGGAAAAATATTTTAAGTTACGTAGTTTTAGATTTTCGCGGTTGTTTAATGAATTTGACATAATACTGACGGGAAATTTCGAATATTGTGGTTTACATCTCGTGAGTATTAAGTTAAATTCATCAAATTACGTAGTTTTTCAAGAAGAGTTAATATTGGTTCACACGGTTCTTTTTTATTATACCTACCTATTATAAATAAAGCTGAAAAAACAGTTTTGCTTGTCATTTCTTCCACACAATCGTATAGTAAGTGATTTTTAGGTGCAATGAATATCATAATGGAGGTTCAATTTTTTTATTATGGATTAATTGTAAAAATTTAAGTAAAACGAAACAACAAAGTGAAAGAATTACTTGAATATGTTCAGAAATCAATAAGTTATGGGACTTTGAAGTTGTGCTTGAAAGAATAATTTCATAAAGTTGGCACTCGAGCGTGTGACGTCATTTGGCTCGTTGGTATTTACAAGTTTTACAAATTAAATGATGTGCAGTCGTTAGCGCTGTTAGTGTCGTATTTGGCCGAGACTAAAAAAAGATGCCATGTATACTGTACTGTTGAATAAAAGTACCAAACGAGCAAGCACGCCGCCGCCTGGAGTTTAGTGGTCACTGCAACCCATGGGAATCCATATACAACAATATAGGTAGTAGCGTAGTAAATACGTGCGTCGCTACTTCTGAGGACTAAGATGGTAGCTAGCCTCGTATTTAATGAACGCCGGCAACCGCAACCTGCTTTCGATACAATAAATTGCTTCACGGTACAATTGGGTGTACTTCTCTAGGCGACGAACCTATCAGATCTGTAAAGTATTAATTCGAGCCGTAAAATAATTTTCCTTAAAAAGCCTAAAGATGTTCGTAACAAATATATTTAATCGCAATTCGCAAGTGTATTTTGCATACATAAAAAGTATTTAATCACTATGTACATGATTAACATTCTTCAAGCACATAGTATCCTCCTTCGCCTGTGCACACAAATTGATTTCACATAGACCAAAAGGGTGAAATCGAAGGCCGTAAAATTGATTACAGAAAAAAGTAGGTTCACGTCATTGGGTTTGGCTGACTGTGCGAATGCCACAGTGACAACTGACAGTTGACAAATATTAAAACATCAATAGATTATTTTGCTATAGAAGTCTTTCTGAACCGGCAATATTAAATATACGTCGACAAAAAATGTGTTGAACTGTAGCCACTTAGTTGATAATAATGATTTTACATATAGCATTGATTGTTTCAGCTGTAAAACTATTCTTTATTCCACTTTAGTATGTATTGCAAAATAATACTTTGTTAATTTCATGCTATGATTTGTGTTTACATTGAATAAAAGTGTAATGTTTCAGTCACTCTACAGACTTTGAAGTTCATAGGAACTGGTTGGCAATAACCCATAATGTTTCTATAGATAAATGGTACTATGAATCTACATCTGAATGGACATTGGACTATCCTCCTTTCTTCGCATGGTTGGAGTATGGTTTATCACAAATTGGCAAGTTTTTTGATCCTGAAATGCTGAAAGTCCAGAACTTGAATTATGATTCTCAAATGACTGTGTTGTTTCAAAGATTGTCTGTAATTGTACTGGATATACTATATATTTATGGTATTAGAAGGTAATGATACCTTTTAGTATAAATTATGAGTTTAGAAGTAATAACTGCTTATAGTTGCATACTTACTCAAAGTGATGATATCCACACCTATTAGCTGATCACAGGTTTCTAGGGCTGCTCCCTATCAAGGAAAAAGTAAATAATAAATTCAGATTTTTGTTCTACATAATATGATAAATGTAAAGCATTTATCATAAGATCTGTGCATGTAAACTTTTCTGCAATCTTGTTTGTGAGGTACTCCAAATTCGGGATAAGACCCTCAACTATTAAATAAAATAAGATCCTATTACACATCTAAGAAAACATTGCTTGTGTAGTTATATTAGCATTTGAACTCTTACTTTTACTGTTAAAAAGTGTATTGATAATTTGCTTTTAAGTAGCTTTAGCTTTTCACTTCCTATTTAACTTATTAGTTAAAGCTCATCTTCATAGATAATAATAATAATAATTTTATCAAACTATTTTCAGTTGCTCGACATTAGTCAGTAATGGGAAGGTACTTGTTTTCATACTGCTGGTTTCTAACCCCGGCTTGCTAATGGTGGATCATATTCACTTTCAATACAATGGATTATTGTATGGTATCCTGCTTTTCTCTATATCCTATATGATAAAGGTGAGTATATAACATCCTTTGCTAATTAAATATTAAAATGTGTCTTGTTAATATTACACTAGTAATATTAGCTATTTCATATGAGAATAAGAAATTTCCTCTTTACAACACTGTCACGATTAATAAAATAAATAGTTTTTTAAATCTGCATGTTGTACAGTGTATAGTAATGCCTAGGGTAAAGCTAGGACAGTTTAGAGAGTACTGTTGCAATACCGCAGAAGCATTGCTGTTGTACTTCAATATTAAAAATTTCAATAAAGTTAACAAGTTCAGTAATCTGAATTCACCAATACAAGGCTACCATCTTAGTCCTCAGAAGTAGCAATTCATCTATTTACAATCTCAGATTGGGCTGGGGTACTGTTTGAGGTTGCATTTGGATGATCATGGGTTGCAGTGACCATTTAACACCATGTGGCCTGTATGCTTGTTTGCTACCTTTATTCAATTTTAGATAATTTTAGTCCAAAATGTATACTATTTATTCTTTAATCAAACATACCTTAATATAACTGAATTTATTTTACTAATATGTATTGTATAAGAACAAAATATTTTTAATTTTCAGTCTGAATACATTCAAGCTGCAATATGGTTTGCAGTGTTGCTGAACTTTAAACATATATTTTTATATGTGGCGCCAGTGTATGTAGTGTTTTTATTGAGGTCCTACTGCTTTACTTTATCAACAACAGATGGCATACACACTCCATGGCACTCATTTTCTATAGCAAATTTATGCTTATTGGCCTTTACAGTTGTGCTAATATTTACATTATCATTTGGACCATTTTTGGATCATTTACCTCAGGTAAAACATACCAATAATTGCAGTATGGAGCACTTTAAAAGTTTCTGCACATTATTGTATTATTAATATTCTTATGTATTATTTATTTGTTCATGTTTTTGATGTTTCTTTATTGTAGATAATTTCGAGGCTATTTCCATTTAAACGAGGATTGTGTCATGCGTACTGGGCACCTAATTTCTGGGCTTTGTACAATATTGCTGATAAAGTTTTGCAATATATATGTAAGTAATGATATTTTACTATTATTTTAAATTCTGTATCATTCAAATTTGATTTATGAAAAGAAAAGATATAACTATATTTAATTTTACTCTCTAATATAATTAATTAGACATAAAGTTACAACTTTATGAGTATACTTAAGCATGCCCTTTACTTTATAGAGTATGGGTAGAGAAATGATAAAATAACATATATACACTTTATTCAAATATATTTACAACATATTACAGGTTGTTATTAAAGAAACAATTCAATCAATATAACAAAACATAAAATAATTTTTCTAGAACCACAATATGGACTACCAATAAAATTTTTCTAGAACATAATTCCTATGTCTAACATTTTAAACTTAATGTCTTTTTCTATATTGACATACATATATGAATAAAAATGTTATATAAAAATTTACTGCCAATAAAGGTCTCAAGTTTAAAGAGTATATAATATGTTAAAATAAACAAATATTTCTGTACAGTGCTAATATTTGGATATCCTGTCTCAAAAAGTGAAGGTTCTATGACTGGAGGACTTGTGCAGGAATATAACCATTCTGTGTTGCCATCTGTTACCCCTGCTGTTACCTTTGCATTGACTGGGCTGTCCATGGTACCCGCACTTGTGAAATTGTGGCACCTGGGGGCTGATAGAAGATATAGAAACTTAAGTTTCATAAGGTGTGTATTATAGGCAGACAGGCAGAGCCTGTATGGTAAACGGAGGACTAATAAATATACATAAATGTTTTTAAATATATATATGTAAGTATTACACTCAAACACAGAAAAATCATTCATGCTCATTCCACAAACATTTGTCTTGGGTGGGAATTGAACCAACTACCTTTGACTTACCAGCCAGGTTTCTAATCAATAGAGTAAGAGGCCAATCAAGGTATAATTTTTGAAAATTTAGTTTTGCGAAATTTCAAATAATAATAATTAATTATGATTAATTATTATTATTCGAATTATTATTCGGTTTTTTTTAATAATAGTAATAGTTTGTACATATGTTTGATCTAAAAGATTTATAATGTATAAATTATTTTCAGATGCATGATTGTATGTGCTACTTGCTCTTTTATGTTTGGCTGGCATGTTCATGAGAAGGCTGTGTTAATGATTATAATTCCACTAAGGTAATTAAAAAAATACATGTATATTTTAATAATAGTTTCTAAAGTATTTTTATACCACTATTTTAGCATATAACTATAATGTTAAGAAGTCGATACAGACATCACAGCCGACCAATCTAGCTTTATTTGAAATCAGACATTGATACATAGCTGCTTCTATATATGAAGACGATTGACTACATCAGAGACCTTTGTGATTGAATTAATTATTTGACTCACCACTGAATTACTAGTTGCTGTTTCTTCCCTGTTAAACCTAGTTCTGCCTGACAATTTTATCAATACATGTTATTTTCCATATTAATAACCAGCATATTTTTCTTTTCAGTTTCATGTCGGTTCTGGGCGAAGTGGATGGAAGACAATTTTTGATAATGTCAACAGTTGGACATTATTCACTTTTTCCTCTCCTCTATCCCAAGAATCTATTGTTTATTAAATTATTTATGTTATTCACTCATTCCTCCATTTCATTTTCAAGTATACCATCCTTATATGAGATGCCGAGAATGAAAGGTGCTAAGAAACAGCCTCCACGTGCCTTTTTAGAGCTCCCTGGGCTTAACAGAATGGAATCTTTGTATCTCTATGGATTATTAGTACTTTACTTGTACGAAAACTTTTTACATCCATTTTTAGGTTTAAATAAAAAATTACCATTTTTGCCGCTAATGATCACATCTGTGTATTGTTCAGTAGGAATTATTTATAGTTGGATTTGTTATTATTATTATTTTATAACTTTTAATGTAAGCAGAGTCCCTATTATGGTTTCTGGTCAATCTAGTTTATTTACAAAAAAGACTACTTAAATATATACAAGTAAAAAATTGTGAAAAGGTTTGTTTTATTTTTGTGTATGAATTAAAAACCAAAGGCGAAAAAAGTAAGAGTAACTTCGATCGAGTATAAACTCGATTTTGAAATCATCATCATCATCATCATCATCAACCCATAATAGTCCCACTGCTGGGCACGGGTCTCCTCTCGAATGAGAAAGATTTTTTTTATTTAATAAAATCAGCAAACGAGCGTGCAGGCCACCTGGTGTTAAGTGGTCACTACAACCCATGTACATCCACTTGTAGTTTCAGGCAGTACCTTAGTCCGATCTGAAATCTCAAATAGATGCGTTGCTACTTCTGAGGACTCAGATGGTCGCCTCGTATTTAGTAAACTCCGGCATCCACACCCTGTTTCCGAAACACAATAAATAGCTTTACAGTAGATATGGATGGGGCGGTGGCACTTCTCCGGGCGGCAGCCTACCACCTATCCACCACATTAGGCCACAGTACACAATTTCTATGTAATTCAACCTAAACCGGGGTAGGTTTCTACAAGAAATATAAAGGAAATACATAGACTGGTGTGAAATCAAAATTACTTTTGGCAGTTACTTTGTTTTAAAAACGTAGTGCATGTGTGGTGAGGCACGGCGCGCTAGATAGGTATACCAAAGTTTATTTGATCACATGGCAGAGCGCACCCGATCAAAGCTGCTCGTCCCAGCCTGTGTGCAATCGTCTGTGTGCATGAATTCAATGAATTCATACACCTGACATACTTGCTGATTTGGATATATTCAGAAAGGGGTCAGATTTGAAGTGTTACTTGGGACTTGGTAGGTTAGTACAATCTACCTAGAGATTATACCTGTTTTTTATTAATAAATTAAAGTAGCAAACAAGCACGCAAGCCACCTGGTGTTAAGTGATCTCTGCAACTCATGGATATCCACTTCCAATTTCAGTCAGGACCTACTTAGATGTAATTAGATGCGTTGCTAATTTTGATGACTAAGATAGTCGTCTCGTAATTAGTGAGCATTGCTGGACCGCACACTTCTTCCGAAACACAATAAATTGCTTTACCGTAGTATTGTATGTTGCGGAGGTACCCGGGCGACGACCTACCACCTAACAAATTTCTTATAGCCTGAGTAGATGTAGTGTTATGAGATTTTAAAATGTTAGGCACCCACAGAATATATAGTAGGTAGGAACTTTTCTGTTATTTCCCAAACATTCGGGCTGCTCTTCGGATAAACAAACCCCTAAATAACGAGACATTTAATATTCCCGCAGCAGCACCTATTCCGAACCTGTGACAAATTGAAACATTTTATAAGTTTTAAGATCCGGAGTTGGGTGCACTAACATTAACATAACTTTATATTCAGTGCCGTCGTGCACAACTTACTGGTGACGCCGTAAATTTTACCAAAGTTGTGTTTGCAAGTTCGATAATTTCTATCTTCAAGTTATGGCCGTCCATGAATTACATTTTTCCAAAACGGAATATTTTCAGTATAATTTACTTCCAGGCATAAAATCTGGTTTTATTCACTACTAAGTTTTCAAAAACTAACAAAAAAAAATTGGAGAACTTATAGGTATAGTTTGCTCAAACATTTGCTCAAAACTCTCCACTTGGTTTCCGTGTAAACATTTTTATAACTAGGTATTTATTTATCGGAACTGTTATAGGTACTATATAAGTAGGTACTAACTACAAACTGAGATACTACAATATTATAGAGGTCAATAGGTAGATATTTGTAATCATAGATAAGTATTTGAACGTAGTGAAAATATTATATGTTGACATAATATATAATATAGGTATATTATCTTTGAGATTTAAACCGAAATGTCTAATTTGTCAGAGTATAATAACACTATGTTTTTATATTGGTGTTGTATTATTCTTTGTTTAAGATAATCTTCTGAAAAAGAAGTTAAAATCATTTTACAAAGTTTTACAAAAATATACTATATTTAATAAATTATTGCAATGGCTGACGACGACGAAGAAGGAGGCTTTGGTGGTCTGTATGAAGATGGACATTGGATTTGGGATGAGGCAACTAAAGCTCTACTATTTGTAAGGTTAGTCACCTGTTATATAAATCAGGAGTTATAAATTAGAAATCTTTGTTCTTCTTCCTTAGAGTATCAGGAATAGAGTATCTTCTTTCTATAAT
>DWNH01001561.1:0-11189 GCA_018249895.1 Tiana niger | reverse complement strand
GGTGAACACAATCTACTCTATCTAACCGAGGAACACTATGATTTCAAGTAATAGATTCAATAGTACCTATAAAATAAAATTAACATTTTAACAAAAAAAACGAACTTCAAACTAAAAAGCTGAATAATTATTAATTTATGAAGACTCCAAATTTTTTTTTGTTTGTGCAGCTGTTCGCCTTTAGACGAGTGGACTGAATACAAATTTAAAATTTTGTGTAATACAATTAGCAACTTTTCATTTTGACATTAGTGTTGTTTCTTTAGCTGGTTTCGTAGACCCCAATATTGTTAGATTTAATGTAGTACAGATAAAGTAGCAATCTGCAACCTGTTTCGAAAAGTTTAAGATAACATTATAAATGACAAGCTCATTTTGACTGTAGTGTTCATTTGTATCAATTTCAGATATAATTTTATTATCGGTAATGACGGTCGTGTCTACGATGGCTGTGGTTGGGGTAATGTGGGCGCCCATACCCGTACCTACAACCGCTGCTCTCTCGGGATCGGCTTCATCGGTAAAACCGTTACAATACTAATTTTAAAATATAACCAAAATATACCTAAGAAACACAGACATACGCATTGTCAGTCAAGTCCGAATTTTAATCCCAGGCACATACCTATTTTGTACAAAACCGTTATTGAAAGACACAAATACAATAGATTAATCTATAGATAAATTTAAAATTAGGAAATGCCAGCGTGAACTTTGTGAGAGTACCTAAATATATAAATGAATTTCCAATTTGATATTAAACACTTAGAAGTCATTTATTTGTTATTATAATTTTTATTTATTTTCCACGATTATTTTTAAAAATACGTATTTTTAATTTATCAGGTGATTATCGAGAAGAAATAACTCACCACACAAGAGTTACCGAAGCACAGTTAAACAGGACATTGATGTTACTGGAAGAAGGTGTCCGATTGGGATACCTCCGACCAGACTACAAGGTGGTTGGCGCAAAGGATCTGCGAGATACAGCGAGTCCCGGATCTAACCTGCACAATGCTATTAGACAATGGGATCACTTCGATCATGAAAACCGCTTCGCTAACTTGACGTGTGATGAGATGTACGAAAAGTTTCCCTATAAAAAAGAGCAATGAATAAAGCAAACTTATATTTTACTTAAATATGTGTAGTGTATATAAACGGCGGTAGTTTGGAAACCATTCCCAGATTTTTTTGTGTATAATTTTTGTTTGGTGCTCTTGACCCTGATATCGTAAAAATAGTGAAGTATCGACTGCAGACGAAAAATAAGATAAGTTATTCTCTTCGATTTTTAACACCTGTTTTATTATCATAACAATAATACACATTATCAATACAACCGATAAAATCGAACGCGAAACCGTAGCTGAAGTAAGCAGTTTTGCTTTAAAAATATTGCTGATAGTCTTATTTCTATATAAAGGCTCGGTATTAAGGTCATAATACACTAAAAAGCCACCGCTTAGAAATTTAAATATTTCCATATACCTAGGTAAGTAAGTATGTACATAAATCCTACGTAAATAAAGATATTTTTGAAACAAAACAAAAATATTAGACCGTGAATTATAAGAGTAAACAATTCATTTGTATATTAGAATATTCAAAAATGCCGCTTATAAGTTATGTAACTGAAAACAGCGTAAAATTTTATAAAAACGAATATCATTATTTTTTGTCACATTTGAAGTTTAAGTTATATATGTATACTATATAGTAGTAGAAAACAACTTTTTAGTCCATCAGCCTTTACATGCCCACTGCTGGACATAATCCTACTACCTAATTTGGCGCCACTTCGTCCGGTCCTGCACGCTCTGAATCTAGCGGTTTCCCGCTATCTTCAGGTCATCAGTTCCAAAGTCAAAGGGCGACCTATGCCTTGAGATTGGCATTAAGAGAAAATAGCTTTCCTTCAGTAGTCAGTTCTTTCCTCATGTGGCCTTCTTACTGCCACTTTTATTATTGTGCAAACTATATTTTGATCATGATCCTCGTTCTTCTACAGATTTGCCACGAATTACGTTGTTTAAAAAAATACTAAGTGCAACCCTTTCTCTATGGCTCCACCGTTTCATTGAGTAAATTTGAACTTACGAATGACGCTCACAATGAAGAATTTATTAAACTGAACTTATATACATTCCTGTTCCCCAGATAATTATGGAGAACAGGGTTATGTATTGTAATGTACGGCACCTGATTATTAGGTTATTACATTGCAACATTGATTAGGTAGCAACAGATTATTCTGAGCAAAATTAATAAATAGATGATTTTACTCGATTTTCTAGGTCTTTTATAGGTAAATATCTGACTATATTACAGTATATCCAAATAGACGCAACAAAGATAACTGATGTATTCAATTGTTGCAAATAGGAAAAAAATTCTCCAGAAAATTGTAGAGTGGGATGGATAGGGTAGCAACGAAAGTGATGAGGGTTTTAAAATAAATAAACCAATGACTCGTTTTACATGCACTCCAATATTTTGAATTATAAAACAAATAAGAGAGCGCTTTACATAGTATAATCACAATTTATTAGAATATGTTTAGTGTACTTTATTGCATGACTGTGAGGCTATAAGTATATGACTTGGCATGGCAACACCTAGCCGATCAGGGATCAGGTGACACTCTCTTCGCAGTTTCACCTGTTACATTATACATTAGTAATCACGCTGATCGCTGGTTGCATTGCCATGTGATGTCACCCGCAAAAATGACAACCTAATAACTAATTTAGAAGTCAGGGACCCGCTAGGTTTGCATTCCACATGAAAGCGAGGAAGATAGATGGCGCTAGCGGTCGGCCGATGCCCCGCCGGCACACACCGTAACGACGAGGTCACTCAGTACAAATCGAAGATAGTGTACATAGGTTTTAATCACATTTTTCAAAAGTACAGTGTTTATAAACATTTGGCATAGACAACTCATCTTACGAATACATTAATTATATACGAACTAAAATAAAAATAAACTCTTACGATTATTCCAAAGTTTGTAATTGTTTATAACTGAGAGGTTTCAATCATTTAACATTTTTGCATAATTTAAAAATAGAGAGGTTCTTTTAGGCACGAATATTAAATTTGTCATATTGAGTGGTTCACCAAATTCATAGCCACGAAAAAAGTGAAATGAACAAATGTGACAATTTTGTAGACTACGAATAGTATTTCTGCAGACACAGATTTGTTTCAATAAGAATGCTCGCACATACATATTCACATACATATACAAAACTTTCTCAGTGTGTAACAAAAACCATTATACAATTATCTTTTTTACAAGGAAACCACAAATTTTTTTAAATAACAATAAATTATAGCATATTGTTATATGTGATAGCGGCTAATCTAAACTTTGATGAAATTTAAAGATAATAAAGTATATTTTACATACACACATAACATAAGTTTTTGGATGTATTTAAATATTTAATATTTTATAAAGATGTTTTTATTTTACATTAAACAATAGCAGAACATTTTAGAGGGTTTAATTTTATCCTTTGCACGATAAAATAATATAACAAAAATTCTGCAACACGTCATTTATATAAGGAAAGTCACCGGGCATATTTTGTAGACTAGTAGATAATAATAACTATACCCGAAACCATCCGGGGCTTAAATTAACACGCCACAACGTCAATGTCTGATTAGTAATCGGCAGTCAGACATTACTATATCTTGTTTACTATTACTATAATGGTTACATGGATATGCATATATGTTTATGATATGGCAAATAAAAATATGCTATATTAAAGCGTAAAGCATATATCGTTTGTTCAAAATTCCTATTTACTTCTTTGGAATTCAATCAATTATAATCTTAGTGTATTATTTTTACCTACTCCTCTCATAACAATACTTCGAAACGTCCAATCAGCGATATCGAAAACCAACATTACATCACTGGGCCATACGCCGCTAGAGGCACACAAAACATTCAATTCTCTAATCAGTGTCATTATTAATATATTTTAAACAAAGATAAATCCAATGCCGGCAATGCCAATCGGCTAACACTTAAAAAATAGTTACTTGTTTTTATAAGTGTGACCAAAGCACAAAGTACTTTTATGGAGGTATTTAGTTGGTACGCACGCACATAAAATTTTTTTTAATACCTCTAACAATGAAATGTAAAGTAAGTTCGTCATAGGATATTTCGTCAAAGCTGAAGCACACTAGAAGTTAATAATGCTTAGTAATTTTGGGCCTGGAATTGCTGGTCCCACCTATAACTTATTTATATAGAGCCACTGAAAAGTAAAATGACACGTCGCTCGTTCTCGTCGATATCGTTACATACATACTATACATTTTTAAGTGACAAAAATCAGACTTCGAAAATTGTCAATAATTAAATACAATTTAACAAGATTATTGCAATTGAAATGTATGGCCGTAACGATAAAATTTTATATTAAAGTTATTGCTTTAAAATTTAGTTTTCTTGATATTATTATTCCAGACTACTTGTCTACATGTAAGGCATATTACGAATCCAAGAGAATCCGCGAAAACATTCATGGTACAAATTAGTCGACAGAATTTTGATATAAGCCACTAGGATAAAGAGACATTTAGTTGCTCCTGCGTGCAATTTGAGCGCTAGAACGTGGACTAACGTCAGGGAAATTACATTTAGAGTCGTATCTCGGAAAAGTCTTAGAGTTCAGGAATATATAAGTAGAGTTCATAGTGTTTACAAGCCGAAAAGGTTTGTCTCCTCAATATCCTTGAACTTTATACTCCATTCAAGTCTTACAAATAATTCATTTTAATGCCATTTGGTTTAAAACTTATAGGTAAGTGTTACGTATATTATTATTGCTTAGGTACAATTCCACGATAAACTAATTAGGGCATTAGTTCTACCTTACAAATAAAAATGCTAAATTTAGTAAGTCTGGATGTTGTTAAGAACCTGCTGAAACGACTTTGATAAAATCTTATATCTAAAAAGAGTCTGAAATGACAATTTTAGTACTTCAATTATTCAATATATATTTTTTATATCTATCATTAGTTTTTTTTTATTGAATAAAAGCAGCAAATGAGCATGCTGACCACCTAATGTTAAGTGGTCACCACAACCCGTGGACTCATATGCGATGAGTAGCAGTCATGCTAAAATATTAACTGAAATTTTACTATTAATAACTAAATTGTTCGTTTCAAATTTATCGATTACCACACCTTTCTGTCCGAAACATGATAATATTTTTTCACGGTTTCAGATGTGGCGGACCTTATCGAAAGGATCAGTAAAAATGATGTCCAGGAAACTGTAAAGAATATAGGCATATTCTTAATATAGTTTCCTCAGACAAACCTGTGGTTTATGTACCAAATTTGCATTTAAAATTTTGAAAAAATAAAGAAGTGAAGCTGAGCGTTTGTTTGTTCTAAGGACTACCTAGCTAACTAGTCAATCAGTCATCATTTTGCTATTTAAATGTTGTTAAATTTCTAAATTATAGAGTTTTGTTCATTGTTGTAACAAACACCATGTTGTGTTTAGTCTCTTTCACAAACTTTGCGCTCAATCAGCATGCCTTACACTAAAACACCAAAACCAAGAAGACTTATACTACATATTAATTTACATCTATGATATATAAATACCTACAGATACAATATTTTTGAAAGTATCAAGCGAAGAGACGAGAACTAGCTCCGTTCCATTTTTTATCAAACAATGAAAAGGGATAATAAAATTTTATTGCAGTCTGTAGACTAACAAAACTTACGATACTAATAACCATCTTTCATTGCCTCCCCCAACTTCAAATGCAACGGCTGAAAACATCACGAAATTTTCAATATTTTTATTGTTTTCCATTTACAGTCGACTATATTGTTGTATATAACTAAGCGTTGTGAAAATTAAGATTAAGGTCTAGTAACCAATCGACGTCCTGATTTACTACATATATATAATTTTTATAATTTCAATAGCCCCCTAGGAAGACAATTCCCACCCTTTTGTAAAAGCCACCATGTCATATCGGTAATACGAAATATCGATAGAGGTCCTACCCCGTAAATAAATTAATGAAGACTCTAAGGCCTCAAAATAACGCTTCGATGATTAAGATATCATTAATTAAAGTAATCTAATACCAATATTATTGCAATAAATATTTTTCAGTCTTTGGTTCCTTTACAGTTAATAACAGCATCGTTATATTAATGCTTAAAATCCAATTAATTTTTATACGAGCTAAATATAAAATTTTGATCGATGTTTAATCCGAGGTTCGCTATCGTGGTGGGCGGCGCTGCGTGGCGACACATACCAGATGAAGAGCGTAGTATCGAGATTGGCTTAAGTAAATAATAACAGTAACAGAACAGATACGCCTTAATAGGTCTATAAGTATTATATTTTCTATCAATCGTTATTTATTGCACATGAAATTTCGAAAAATCACAGAATATTCCGCATAGAGATCTATTATTTTATTAGTAGAAACATTTTATAAACAAAAAATATATTGTTGTTAAACGTAAAGTTGCTTAAAGTCGACTACAGATCGAGAAGTAGCAGTAGAAGTATACGCAAAAAACGATTTACGTACATTACTACATAATATATTCTTTATAAGAACGAACGTTAAAGCAACTACTATAAAATTTTACTGTACAATTTGAAATGCACAGGATTGTATAATTTGAGTACACACATTGAATATGATTAGCAGACAAGAATAAATATTTGAATATATGTTATTTTACACATTATACTTAAAATATGAGGCCATGAGAACCGTAGTGACCTAACTATTACATCAACAATATTGAGGATGAATTTTTATAGTTAAAATTGAAAATTTTGATAGAACCAGGGTGGCCTAAGAATGACTCAATGAATATTCACTAGATGACAGCATAAACGCTATTATGGTTTTTAGTCTTAGAACTAAATTTGAGGTGCCATACTGGCCTAATTAAGATAGGCCACTATGGTTCAAACCCGCCAAAACCCTTCACTGTCATGGTGACATTAATTAGGTTACTTTTTGCCAATGTTCTTTGACGTTATTTTCCCGTCCGTGAGTATTAAGCTAAATATTTTTGATAAAATAATCAGAAAATTATTTGTGAATAATTGGCTCTCTGGCTGGCATATGGAAAACGAATAAGAAAGCTCAAACAACGTGGATAATGAACTTCGAGGTATATGTTAAGATATTTCATGTAATGAATTGCAATCTGGAGTGTTCATTGTTCTAAAATTTTTAATTGTTAACAGAAATCTTTGGACCTGAAACAAAAGGAGACCCCATTTCAAGTCTCTGGTTCAAAATACCAGCAGCCATCTGGACGTAATTCGACAGCATCTTTCAAAGGGCTGCAGATGATTCAGGTTTAACAGTCTCATAAAAACTTTACCTACTTTTGTTATTTTTGCAGGAATTTGCTATTACAAAAGACAGCTTTGGACTTATTGCCTGGGGAACAATGTATGTATGGAATGAAACAATAGCCTCACGGGATCCTCAAGAAATTTGTCCCTGCCTGTTGCATCACATCAAAGAGAAAGTCAACACTAAAAAGTTAATTATGTACTCAGACCAGTGCAATGGTTAGAATAGAACAGTCAACTTTGTTTCAACAAAAAAACTGGAGAAATACAGTATAGTGGCTATTGTTTAACAAAATCCATCCATTTACTAATTTTTATTAATATTCTAATAATGAAGATGTTTTATTTGAAAATGTCGATTTAAAGAAAAGGAGCTCTAGATATTTAACTGGCATTAAGCTAGATCCTTTAAACCCTGATGGACAACATCAATTCTGAGAAAAAAAGGACTTATTAAATCTTTTGCCTTTTATACCTCCAATACATCACAGCTTTTATACCAGTATCAAAGATAGTGTGTCTCTTGGAAATGAGATGGATGTTGGTGATGATGGTGATAGTGACTAGGTATACTGTTATTATTAAGTATACTTACCAATAATGTTTTTTTTATTTAAGTGTTTAATGAACAATTGATCTAATAACCTTTTTTTTAACCAATTTATATAATCCTACTGCTCAAGTGGCCTATCTGTAAATAAAATGCAGAAAAACAACAATAAACCTGTATTCTAACAATTAAAATTACAAACTAATGGGACATTACTAAGCTAATTAAAACAAAAAAGTAACAAAAAGTATGTATTCTGAACAGTGCTAATTGATTAAAAAAAACTAAGGCTTGTTTATTGAATTAGCCTACTATGGTTCTCATGTCCTCATATGATATTTACATACATTTGGAATAAGAAAGTATTTCCACGTTTGCGTTTATCGCTATGTGATACAAAGGCATCAATATGCCGTGAGATCAATGAGAAACTTCATTTATTATGTGCCACCCATAAACAACTCGAGTGAACTTGGCAAACCAAAGCCTTGGCTTCTGGAAATATAACGGAATTTTGAACAACGTATGTATGCGAAAAAGAACCTCTTATAAACAAAACTCTTAATAGTAACTAAAACAGTTCAAATAACCTTGATATGTTCCTTTGCTCATGGATTATTTATAAGCTATAACCGTGATGTATTATTATTAATCGGCTCAGATTGTGTGATAGTATAGCTGACGAAATCATCTCCTACAATTAGTAAAATAACAAAAACAATTTTCTAAATGCTGCTAAAGAAAAGAGAATCAGTCAGTCTCTCATGAATACAATGACATTGGGTAAACTACACAATGATTGACAAACTGTGGATTTTTTGATCTAACATTATTATAAAGGGCATACTTGATTAAACATGTTTATATCTTACTATATTAGGATCGGATAAGAAATATGTGTGACGGATAAGGTTTTTGTAAAACACATAATGAGAAAATATTTATAAAAAAAAATTAAAGTTCTAACAAACACCAAAGAAAGGCCACTAAGAGAAAATCATGTTAAATATAAAAATGTTTATCTAAACAGGTAGAGTAACTATGAGGTATTAAATACTATATAATACTTGGCATGTATTTTATATTTTGTACCTTAATCATTTTATTACATTTGACATGAAAATTGCATATAATTTTTGACACTTTCAAGATTAGTTTTAGATAACTATGAATTTGTTAACTTCTAAACAGTAACATCAAGTTAAACATTTTAGCTTCCTATCACTATTACAATAGTTACATTTATAGGTGGGACAAGAGTGTTCCAATTCAATTGATTAATCCTAACGTCATGATAATTTGATCAAGACAACATCGCAAAGTATAGAGCGAAAACAATTTGCTTTTTTAACAATCAAGCAGATATTCACTTCTAATTCTTATTATACAAAAGCATATACGATTTAATTTCAGCCACACTGTCATTCAGTTCATATGTACAAAGGACTGATTTTATAAATATAAGCGTTCGAAAAGAATCCTTAAAAGATGATCCGATTATAATAAAGATTAAGATAATGCTTTTTTCTAAACGAAAAATGCCAAAATTGGTGTAGTTTACCCTTTCTTTGAATGTAAAAATCGAACCTAAGATGTAGGACCTACATAGCGTTATACGAGGCTGTGGTGCAGGTCTCGTTTTCTCAGGCAGGGCACGATCTCACTCTGCAAGAAGCTCTGTAAACAAACACAAAATTCCAGTTAGTATGCAATTGTAGTTAGTATGCAGTTCTTTGTAACTAAATTGAGCAATTTTAAACCGGCACAATAGGTATATATAAAATGTATTATCTCAGTGTTATAACATGGTCTATGTTCTGTTTGTTATTTAGTCCCTTACGCTTTTGTGGTCTGTAATAATTCATTCCTTTTTTTGTCAAAATGGTGTGGCCAAAAGATACTATACTATACGTAATTACCAATTTGGATTCTTTGCTATCAGTTATCAATCTACGGATCGGTTATTAGCACGCTTTTACTATAAAATGGATTAAATTATCAATCTTGACAGCAAAAATTGGATCGAAAGCGATTATTAATTTCGGCCGTAAATTGCTTCACGGTAGATTTGGGTGTACTTCCCCGGGCGGCAGACTACCATCTTCTGAAGAGCGTAATAAATTAATGAATTATTGGATAATGACCGGAAATGGGGCGGCGGGGCCGGAAGCCGCGGCTGCCGTCGGGGCCGCGCGGAGCGCGCGCCACCACCACGCGGGGCCCGGCCGCGTCCTCCAGCAAGTGCGTGCGAAGCCGCGCCAGCAGTCTCTCCGGTCTCTCGATGCGAGTCTTCGCCTTACTTCTGCGTATTCACAAATACAGGCCATGAGCGCAAAGAGCGCAAGTCTTTGAAACATAATTCCTTAACGCAGCTTTCGGTGGGAGTTGAATAAATATCTAAAAATATCTTGAGACAACACACACACGGTCATTTGATCCCAAATTAGGCAGAGTCTGTGGTTTACTAACCAGACAACTGATAAACTTACCTATATAAATATTTTTAAATACTTAAATAATTTTTTTTTAAATCGAGATACAGAACAAATATTCATGCTCATCACACAAACATTTGTTCTGAGTGGGGATTGAATCCACGACCTCCCGTTTACCAGTCAGGTTCGCTAACCACTAGATCAAAAGCCAGCCTATAATACAGTCTATCTACATCTAAGTCAATTCATATAACTCTTCAGTACTATTTGAAATTAAGCTTAAAGGTAAAGATATCTACGATGTCGATGCCTGTAGTTCTATAAAAGGATTATGATCATTCCATAATATTAGAAAAGATTCACTCCTTCGTAATTACGTCTAATAATTGGTTTCTGGCTTTAACTTTGGGTTTAGAGCGAGGGTTAGAGTAAAACTGTGTTTACGACTTGTTCTGCTTTTATTGTTCACGTTTTGATGGCTAATTGTAAAATGAGCTCTGTTTCATGGCTTTCGTGGTAACACTAGAATTGTAATTGGCACGGATTGTTTATGGTCAGTTCATAGCAGCTTAGGACCTTGGAATTTACTGAGTACTTAAATCTGAATCTAATGCCGGTAGAATGATCAGAAATGTTTTTTGAAGTTATACATGTGTTGGCGCGTTAGGTGAAAATGATGAGAGTAAATTTTTACAATGCGCGCGTATACCGTCACGAAAAACCGACACACTGAAGTTAGCTATAGTCAACGTTTTAGTTATTTAACCAAATAATGCGTTATAATAAAACTTTCAATGTATTAAAT
>DWNH01001560.1:0-11190 GCA_018249895.1 Tiana niger | reverse complement strand
TAACCTGGTATCACTCCCATGGTACCAGGGTACCTTGTGAAGGTTTCCCCCCGTCATCAAAAAAAAAAAAAAAAAAGAAAAAGGCATATCAGATGAATGATTTTAAATGACTTTTATAAATAAGCTACGTTACGTGCCTATTCTTAAGTCAGTTTCAATTACAATAAGCAATTAATTAATTTTCCAATTACCTACTAGATGGCGCTTTATTTATACGGATAAACACCGCCATTACACGATGCTATGTCATACATTAGACTCAGTGAACTTTTATTTATAAATAATATTTACCAACTGTCTATGTACATTTATTTCAGACAGACGAAGTCGCAAGAATTTCCTATTATTAGAACAAAACGAGACGCGTAGTTATGAATTGAAGAATACTGATCTCGCAAAGGGAAAAACATTACAAACACCTTATTTATGATACCTTGTCATGGGAATATTCATTATAATTAAAATAAAACCCATATTTTATTCAAGCTATCGCATATTAGGCATAGAACTATATCTACGTCAATTCCAGATGATGGTTATAAATATTAATAAAATTTAACTAATTAACATTCAAAGATTTTCATGTAACTTGAATGTAAATATTCGAGTGAATTTGATGGTTATAATATTCTAATATGTAGATATAATGTATTACGAATATACAAAATGACTTAGCTACCTATTAAAAGTTTCTACTTAACTTAATGTTCAGGATCCTCGGCATGTTGCAGACCTCCTATAGGCGTTGTAATGTGTAGTATAGTAAATTAACTTTCAATTTGCATTTTAATAGCTTTGGACTCCTCACACACATATTTTGCTAGAATTTACACGGGCCCGATTGTCAACCGAAGGCAATTGGAAAGACATAAAAATGCTATTAAATTGAATCGTAAAAGAATTGTAATTCTCTTGCATATTTTTCACCTCGAAATAAAAACGCGTCCCGATCTTTTAGGTATTTAATATTTATTCATTTAGGTATTCCATATTTATTCATATAAATAAGTACATTTTCAATAACTATTATCACTGCGTAAAATCATATTCTTTTAACAAGTATATTTAAAATTTTTACCTATAATAATAGGTAAATATGTTCAAAGTTTTCTACAGAAACAATTTTTTTTTATTTGCTTGGGAGTAAGTTTTCAATAAAAGTTTTGACGAAAAAGACGAAAGTGTAGAAGCGCGCCCCCTTCATCAAAACTTTGGCTATAACGCTGCTTGCATTAAAGTATTTCTGTGAATAGAAAGTAAAAGAGAAAACTCCAGAAGAAAGATAATTTGTTAACATAAATCTACCAAAGCCTTCCTTACTTCTAATATTAACACATAATTAGGTATACTTACTTATGATGTTTTAGAAAATATTAACTTATAATGAAGCACAATGTTTATTTTAAACAAATTACTTTTACTTTTACTTAGATATAGGTAAGCACACAAATACCTATATTATTCTTTCCTCAAAATATTAAAGAGATCATTTTTAGAATCACGAAACAATACATTTCTACAAGTAGGTATCTAGATGAGTAGGTAACTATCTATCTGTAAATATACATACATAAATGTAATTGAACACCTTGATTCTTACTAGGGATCACTAATAAAGTAGCATAACTAAAGAAATTACATGGGCCCTAAAACTTCACCATTTCCATTAGTTTGATTAAAGAAGATCCGACATGTTGGTATTCAACTTTTAACTAGTTGTACACACGCACATACTCAAAATCTTACGTGTTTGCTTCCGTGTATCGTATCGCTTACCTTCGCCGAGCACTCACAATATAATTTATCATAAAACAGTCTCTATATTAAAAGCTACAAGGACCATTTTTGTCAAATAAAGTTGTATGGACTTATAGGTAAAGGTGTAGGAATTGAGTATCGATTAGTAGTGGCACAGTACTGAGAACCGATACAACCGCTTCTATTTACGCTGTTTACCTATTTATAGGCGAAGCTATCTGACTCCCTACCTGCGTTCGATCTTGTATCAGTATTCGACGTACTCTATATCTACTATGTCTCTATGGCTATACCCATGAATACATTAACATCCTGTAGGAGAGATGCCCATTTTTATAAATAGAAAGTTGAACTTATCGTCGAACGAAGTTGTAAGAGGAAAAGTAGGGAAGTAAGGCTTTGTACAGTGTAATAAGATAGTTACGATATAAGTGAAGCTTGATTCGTTATATGAAATATTCATTAGATGGGTTTATTAATATAGTTCCATATTCTATGGTGTAGATATTGGATGGAGAGTCATCAAAAGAAAATGTAGGTATACTATCAACTCAGTTTGTAATAATAAAGAATTATGCGCTTCACAGTATTTTCACAAGTATCACGAAAACAAATTGTACGTACAGTAGGTACGATTTTTAAGAAACATGTCATCACGTGAACATGAATATTTGTTGTGGCCTTAAAATGGTCGACTTTAAGTTTATCAGGTGTGAACTGTCGCGTAACGCATGACACGTGCCAGCAACTTTACTGTCCATAAAAAGGAACAGTTAGAGCTCATCTTTCTTTTTAACGAGCGCTAAGAATTGTTATAGTGTAAAAAATAAAGCGCCAACTTCCCGCGCCGGCGATGGAACGGCTAGAAATATTTATTGTTATAGAACCTACGTATTATTACGCAGCGGATATATTAAAGATTCCTCTCACGGAAACCACTGAGATAATCTTGCGTCATAAGTTAAAAAGTGACTCATCAAATAAATTATTTGGCAAAAAGTATTCCTTATGTCCCTTATACATATAATGTACATAGGTACATATGTATGTATATAACAATTTTTTTAAGAACAATTTAAAGATATCTAACTAATGTCACGTGTAAATGGACGAAAATTTACTTGATTGGATAATAAGGTCAGACCGTTCTAACTGAACTTCAGATAAAACTGAGGTGACTTTCAAGAGGTTAGTTGCCTGGAATATGAAGGTCATGGGACGATCTTGTACACTTAAACTGAAAAGTTGAGTTCTTCTAACACACATTCATTGAAAACATATTTTTAAATACCTAATGTACGTACCTCATAAAATTAGATAAAATGTAGATGAATGAAAACCCATGGCTAATAAAGCATCTTCAAACGCTGACTCCAGATTCAATATTTGCGTTTGTGTTCGCTTAGGGCGAAACTAAAGTAGAATTACGCAACGCCTCATATATTATTAAAGTCGGCCATAAAATACTTGAGTTACCGATTCCATCGACATTTAGTGCTGAACAATCGGCCGTAGTCGGTGAGTCAGTTGGTGCCCGAGGACGGACGTCGAACTACGCCTACAAATCGACGTGTAGCCCTTACCATGGTTACAATATATCTATGATACCCACGCTCACTTTAAATATCTATTGATTACCATTCTTTGCTCGTAAATTAACAGTCCAACAATATTCCACGAAACACGTTGAAGGATCGTAATAGAATTTTGATTAGAAGGGTTTTATTCAAGCGTGGTTTGTTCCCAGGAAGCCACTACAATGTTGTGCTTAAAGCGCAAAGATCGAGCGTCTTGCGAAATTCATCTTGAATAAAACATAATTCTACGGAAATTCATAATAATATCCTGCCTTACACATACAACGTACCTATTCAAAATTATCTTAGTATTTCTTACTTCGTTATACGTTTTCCTAATATGTGCCTGCCTATCCATCTACCTACTAATACTTATCAAATTGCTTATTATTTTAATACCTTTGCAGACAAATTTATCGATGCTGCCACTTAATAAAATTAGAGAATAAAAAATGTAGAGTGACAATACAGGGAAGCACATTAAGCAATTAAAAAGTCGTAAAATCCTTTCCCACCGCAACGATCGTGTAAGTCTGAGTTGTTATAAGCATCTACTACGGGATGATAAACACGCCTCTCGTGCCGAACGTAAAAACAACTTTTGTTACCATTTTATGACAACAATTACGACCAATAAAACGTGTAGCGATTATTCGTCGTAGCGATTCTTGCGGTCGCGCTGTCATCAGCCCGTGCCCCGGTGTGGCTACTAACACCACTTTAACATCCTGCCTACCATAACAAACTTAATAGTGTCATCATAATTTCAACTTTAATATATACGACGAAGAGATTAAATTGCATTGGTCTTGATTAGGAGATATAGAGAAAATTTTATCAGTAGGAACGAGTCTATGGTTCTCAACGGGCCTTGACTTTTTCCGCTAGAGTATTTATAATTCGTCAACTACTGAGTTTTATTTTTGTTATACACATAGTAGTTATCTTACGTAAATTCTACGTAAGCAAAGCGAGGGGCGTGATTTGGCTCATCGTAAAAGAGGTATTATTATACCTACGTGTAATAAAGGTGGTTAAGAATAAAACGTGGTAAGAGTAGGTAATGTTGCACAACAACAACTATTTTGGTAAGTAAACCGAAATAATAGACTTTATAGGACTATATACCTAGATATATACTTATTGTTAACATTTCGTTAAAGTCGTAGCTAAGTCGGAAGAGATATATAGGTATAACTAAGTTTTTTATACTTCCGTTTGGGTACGTAGGAAGTTTTATAGATTTTAAATAACATTATTTTTAAAGACTGCTAAATTTGATTAGGCATGAGAATTATTTGAAGTTCTAGATAGGAAATAATTTTATACTTTACTACGAGTGAATATAAATAATTATGTTGCTTTCATTATTCGTACTATAGATAGATACTTACAGTATTCATAGTATTAGTAGTTGTTACTTTCTTGGTCGAGACAAGCAATAAATCAATTTGAATACACATCGATCTATTTTGTGATATTATCCAATCCCGAAACAAACGGCATAGAAATAAGGTTATTAATAAGAATCGGAGCACAATAAAGAAATAGCGCAGTAGAGGAAATATCGGAACGAGACTAACGAACGGGAAATAATCCAATTTAACAAACCCCGCAACGCCTCTGCGCCTCTGCTGTTTGTATCGCATAAATAGGCCGCCCACAATATTTGAGAAATGCGTAGATAGATGCGTACGATTAAACAAAATAAAAAAAAAAATATATAAACAATCCAATTGTAAGCTAGATTATAATAGCAGAAATTTTTTAAGTATAGAAATATTAATCAGTACCGAATTAGTTATTTAATTTTTCAAATTTAGTTGAAAGTGATAGCCTAGTGGTTGAATTTTGACCTTCCATTCCGGTAGGTCCGGGTTCGATCCCCGCGCGCACCTCTAATTTTTCGATGTTATGTGCGTATAATACAATAATTATCACTTGCTCTTCGGTGAAGGAAAACAACCTGCATGCCTAAGAGTTTAAAAAAAATCTGGGAAGGCTTGTGAAGTCCACCAACCCGCACTTGGCCAGCATGGTGAACTGTGGCCTAAATCCTTCTCATTTGAGAAGAGACCCGTGCCCAGCAGTGGGACTATGATGGGTTGATGATGATGAGTTCAAAGTAATAAAATAATTTGAGTATGTATCTGTTTAGGCCAAACGTAACATCTTCATCATCATCAACATCATCTTTGTTGCATTTAGGTATACATTTTATAGTTTTTGCTTATCTATGTTGTGTACAATTAGGATAAAATTAATACCTGCAGTCTAAAAAAGATATGTTGTTACATCTGAAACTAAACTAAAACGATATCTTTTGTCTGCGAATAAAAAAAGAGAATCATAAATATGAGGTATTACAAACACTCTTCTTTTGAGATAAAAAAATAATTATATGTAGTCTAAGTAGGTATTATATTAATCCATAACAAAGTTAACAAACTAATTATCATTAGGTTTTTTATTGATACCAATTTCTTGTTTACAAAACAAATATTTACACCTATACCTAACTATTGGCTATGTCTAACAGTTTTCTAAACCTATTTTTAGCGAATATGTTACTTTGTTTAATTGTTACTAAATGCTGGCAGTGCGTTACAAATTAATTTGGTTATATCTACTATATTTTGATTTTGGTAAAAAGATTAGAGCTCGGTGGAAGCCATAAATAGTCTACTGTAACACAAGTTGATACAGGTAGTTTAGGCTTATCTACTGATCAGGGCCATGTTATCAGAGTTCATCACGGCCAGCTGTATCAGCCTTGTCACTCTAAACTCACTATATTTTGTTGCCCGTGAGCAAACCTTCTAAGAATACTGAAATAAACAGGAGTATATGTACATGCGTTACGTACTCAATGTAATAAGGGTCGAGGGAACTCCGACAGTTTGGTCATAGGGTTTATCGTTGGATTCTGAAAGGGGCTTTAAGGTAAATGTATGGAAATTACGAAAATAAATAAAATCACTCAAATGCCTTTTTTCTGCATAAAACTCAATTAAAAACATATGTTGTTTTATCCCACAAGAGATATTGTCAATATTGGCATCATATCTAGTAATTTAACATTGTCACGTATAAATAAACGCTACTTTTACTACCTGTATAAACTTGTTATAAAAAAAATTGATCTTAATGTAACACGTAGTTAAATTTGATTGAAATCGTAAAAAACAGACGAGTTATAAAATAACACCGTAAAAAATTTTAAAACGGTTTTAATGTAAACAAATTACTATACGAAAGTTGTACATCAGATATCAACTTAACATATAAATAGCATTGTATCAAAAGACTTAGCTTATCGCAACACTAACTGGGCCATTTTGACGGCGGACGCGTTAAAATTTTGCGTGGAAATGCACCCAATTTGCTGAATGGGGCAAGGGCTACAATTTGTGTAGATAGCCCTTATCCGTGTAACCCATCGTTTCCTTATGTTACAGAGTACAAAATGGCTACCTACGGGATGTTGTGGGGTACAGGTAAAAATGCTTAAGTACCTAATGTAAACAAGCGGTTCTAGCGAGTGTTTGTAATTCTGCGTGTTGTATCATTTTTTAATTGTGACAAAGTTTCTAAATAATGAATACGCAGATTTATTTTTTCATTTCTTATCACTAAATGCTTGAATACTAACGAAAAACAGCTCCAGCATATTAAAGTTCGTGTATGTTTCGTTCTTCGTTTTAAGTTTGGTACAATCAACGGTAATGTAAAATGAATAACACGGATCAATTCTCCAAATCTGCTTATAATTATCAAATACAGCAATAATTAATTTTTATTATACACTGATATTAAAGTAAACGTAAATAAGTAAGCACACTAAAATATTAGAGTGAATAATACCGACCGAAGTTGCTACATGACACAAACCACGCCCTGTCGACGAGTGTATGAACGCGCTGTTTGCAACGAGTCATGTACCTAAGTCACGTGTACTATCACAAACTGCAAGTCTGAAAATCTTCGAATTCATCGAATTATTTCGTCAGACGCATTTTTTTAATATTACGTGGGGAAAGAATATTTTAAATAGAAAAATTCGTCAGTTTCAACGTCAGTGAATACCTATAGTAAGACAAAAAGTTTAGATAGATGAAAGAAATACGTTTATGACGTTATACGAAATTCATTATATGGTTTGTAGAACGGGATGTGTCGAGGACGTGAGCCATACCGTACTCCGACATGAGAAGATGTGAGCAAATAAGGTCTTAGCACCTCGCGTGAGACATCTACAAAGGCATATGTCGCGTACCTATAGCTCTGAATGCAGACAGACACTTTGTATTCATTGCACAATTTGCACTGCACGAACCCCTTTTAAAGACAAATTGCCTTGTTATTCAGAGCTATCGCTATAAAATATAACAAGCGATACAACAATGTAGAGATCAGAAATAGGACAATGATATTGTGTACTCATCCATGCGTACCAGTTTGAAAAATATGTTTCATACAAATACGAACATCTTTCGCAAAACAATACGCTGCGCCAATATACTGATCCGATACAATATAAATATTGGCAAGTAATCCGAGGCTTCAACTCGGGCCAAATTCATGCTATCTTCTTTGCCAAAGATTGTGTACTAACCTAAATCGTGTAAGTTTTAAGCCAACTTGAGTTTTATTTACATAAACTGAAATTTTACGTGACCGCGATGACTGAGCGTCTTAAGTGATCCAATTGTTCAGTTAAGGAGTGATTTCAGTTCCACGACTAATGCCTTCTATTAACGAAACCTATTATAAGTGTATGCAATAAAAGTCTACCTATTTAGTAAACAATACACATATCGTTCTATATACCTAGTTATAGTACCTAATAAAGTTGGATACGTTCTATTCGGTACGTAGATCATTACTTTTATAAATGAGTGCATTTATTAGCTTTAAACTTTGAACGAAAATGAGGTTTTGTTAATGAGAAAATTCCTATGCCCGATATGACGGCGGGTATTTAAAATTTTATATTTTCACAAGGCGGTTTGTTTATTTTCCAACCCTACCCTGTTTCATATTCGAGTCGCGCTCCCTAGATATATTTTGTATGAAACAGTCTCCAGACCGTACGTCTATCTACATATTAGAAACATTACGTCGAACAGTAACTGAATAATATCCACTTCCTTATAAACAGATAATGCAAAGTGTTCACGTCACACTATAAAATATCTATTAAACTCATAATTATTCATACAATCACTTTATTAAAGTTTATAATATTATTTTTCTAACTCAGACAATGTTGCTAACATAAACAACTATGCTTCGCAAAGAACTTTTTCAAGATTTTATTTATAAAAACTTTCTTCACCTTTCATCTTCATCATATTCGAAACAAGCTAGAGATAAATAAGGAATTTCTTATTTTATCGGACTCTACATAAATACATATTGTTATTGGGAAAGAATTTCAGCGACGGTATCAAAGGATCAACTTGTAAGGACAGTTGAATGTTGGTCTCTACGAGGTCGGCATATTGGGGAGAAGGGAGAGTGCGCAAAATGTCGCTTCGGAAGTAGGGTAGGGTCGGGTACATCCCGTACAAGTGTGGTTGCATAACTTTATTTTGGGATTAACATAATTAGAGTGGCCATTTTGTCCGTACTTTAGGGTGGGCTAAATAGCACCGGCGTCTGACGAACAGTAAGATAATTACCTAATGACTCAAAAACAGGTGCTAATTCATTAGTGGTAATCAAGCTGAGGAAATTGTTACTGGAAGCTTATCGTTGAAACAGTTTATTTCAGCGTTCTTTTTATGTTAACATTTATGTACGTATTAAATATACCTACCTATTTCTTTTCATTGCAATGTCCCTTACTTTACTATTTACTTAGTAAATAAGTATGCATCTACGCAAGACAAAAAGCTTATCCGACATAAATTATATTTTCCAAGAGGGCGTTATCTATACAAACGCATATATGTATGTTCGAAGGCCCTCTTTACTTAGGGAAAATTATCTATGTAAAGTTTTAAAGGTCAGCGGAGGACATCTGGAGGGCCCAGAAAGTCATTCGGTCGCACAAAGATAGGAATGTCTATCTATACCTCAAGAATTTACGTACCTACGAGTAGGCACATTTAGTGTTCGTTTACGTCTTTAAAATAAGGTAGGCTTTTTTTAAAGACTTCAGTTGCTACCAAAATTTTGAAGGATAATTGGATAAATATATGCAGGAACGTGCGTGTCTTTGCGATGGACCAGAAGGTCACATGAAATAAAAATGTTTGCAGTCCCTTCTTAAGAGTAAAATGCTGGGATCAAGTCCGTCGAGAGCCTCCGTACGCAACGATGGGGTGGGAGGAACGGATATTTTATGACGCACTTTTTAGTTCTTCCCAATTTTCCTCATAATAAGGAGACGGGCTTTCTGCCTTGGGCACTAGAGAATCTCCGGTTTATTAAATAAGGATTGACCTACTTTATTTTTCTGGAAAGATATTAAATTAATTTAGAACTATGAAATCTAAAGTCTAAAATAAAAGAAATCTAAAGTAGGTACTAATAGTGGTGTACATAATTATGTCATACATATCTAGCAGATGAAACAAGTTATTTATTAATATACGTGTTTAGTTAGCGAATTGAATAACATGACATTTTGTACCTATTGTAATAGAATTTTTAAACCTTCGAAGCCGAAGTGAGGAGCCCGCAGATCCGATTTTTTTAATATTAGGATAAAAATATGTTCTTTTCAACTTATTAACCGTGTACATAACCTTTAGGTATATACTCTAATGGTATGTACACACTGTGTAATCTACGTTAGATTGTATTCACAGAGGTAGCATTTACATCACGCATGATCACCACGAGAATACCTTAACGCTTGTCTCGTCTATCACGGCCAAAAGTGAATTATTAAGAATTTATTTCCGTGCAATTTGATATTTCTTCAGCATCAAACTTTTAAACAAACAAGGTTTTACTGAACTAAATTATACTAAGATTAAAAAAAATACTATCATCTATTAAGATCTATCATCTGGTCATGGTTGTCAAATATTTACGCGCTTTCTATGGACTGGTAAGTTTTAATAAGGTGAATATTTTTAAATAAACAGATATGTTTACTTACGGACTTATGAATTATTACTACTGTATAACAGTATAGATTATATATTAGATATTATGTTCTATTTACAATTACGTAGTCCTACATTTTTTAAAATGGGTACCTAGCTATTTCCTGTTATTTAAAAGCGTAACATTGGTGGATGTTAGGTTTGTCAAACACAACCGCCAATTAATTTACATAATCTCACAAAATTAAAAAAGAAATTTATTCCCACCCTGAAATATCTGAACAAGGGGCATCAGGTGTCACCAACTGATCCTTTCGAATGATATTATCTTCAACATATTTTTCAAGCTGGGTCGTACACGGAACTGTCACTGACTCCCCACTCTGAATAAATTACACCTACATTGGTTTTTTCTTTTTTTACACATCTACCTACAGTCTGCAGACAAATGTTCCATAGAAGTATTTGTAATTTTGCTAACATACACACACGTCGCATTTTTAGTGGTTAGACTAACTACATAGTAACTGTATGCTATTTATCTAAACCTATTTGCCGCAATGTTGACATTTAAAAGTCAAGATATTTAAATGTGAAAGTAATTTTGTAGAGCCGGCCATTGTTTTTCGTGCAATTTGATGTTGCAGGCGTCAAATTGTATTTTAATATAAGTTACAATGCATTTTAAGCCTTAAGAGAAACTTTCTATTAACATATGACCACTAAAAAGTCTTAGGTTATTTGTATACGTTGCATATAAATAATAAATATCTTGGATAAATCACACGGTCATT
>DWNH01001559.1:0-11190 GCA_018249895.1 Tiana niger | reverse complement strand
ACTTCCTACCTGCCTTGATATGTGTTCTACCTACATACACTACGAATTACGTGTGACAGATTGTTATGTGTTCACAATTGCGTAATTAGTTGTAATGTACTTGCTCTTGCACCTCTTCTAGTTCTCGGACGAACGCAGTAAATTTATTGGCGAAAAATGGTTTTATGTACCTACACAAAGCGTCACGTAAGTTTCTTGTAAGTTAAGACCTAAGTTCGTCGCAAAACTTTCAACGAAGAAACTTCTCCATCGAATTGCGAACAAAACGTTTGCGCGGATTTTTGTTGAAAACTGTTTCATCTACTTGCAAGTGTTTGTAACCAAACCTCGCAACCAGTATCAAATATTAGTAAACAAAAACTAATTTAACGGTTTATTGCATGCTCGAATTTAATTACACCACTAGCCTTCATAATGCAACTGGGGTGATGTAACTTACATCGATAAATGTGTATGAATGTAAAAGGGGCCATTGCCAAGGACTCGCTCAGAGCGCACTCGGAAAGGTAAATGACTCATGCATACATACATTCCTACGTAGTTCTATAAACTGCTCAAGTGTTTAAGTCATGAAGTGTTAAATCATAAATAGCTTTAAGAAACAATGACATTTTTACGCTCGGGATGGTAGTAATGTTGGTTAGGAGTCTGAAGAGTTTTGTCCTCAACTTTTCTTTGAATATATAGATAGTTCTCTTTCTGCCATTTCTCCTCTCGCCTGTCACTCTTAAGGTGCCTAATGCCTCTATAAATCATTAAATTAATACGTATAGTGAAATCTTCGAATGAATATTACGAGGAGTGTTATGATATTACGCCTTAAAGTTTATATGGACTTCGTTTGCCGTTTCTAACGGTTGAACTGTGTCAGATTAAGGTGTAACTATGGTTTCAGAGAAGTTATAGTGGGTGTAACAAATGCTCTCTTCGCTTTTGAAAAAGCACACGTCTGTATTTTATAAATAAAATACCTAGATTTTTGAAACCTGTGAAAATCATCGTTACATTTATAAGTAAAGCGAAAGATTCTGTGAATTACAGTAAAATTTTAACTACTTAATGGTCGGTTAGGAGTTTAGAAGATAGTTAACAAAAATTGCTCGTTTAACTTTTCGTTTCCGGGAGTAATGGGTTTGTTGATATTTATTGGACTGCAGTTGGCGCCTAGCTCCGTACCACCTCCACCGAGGGGTGAACATTTCTTTAATCCGCGACTTGTCTGTACATAACGGAGTGGGCGTCTATACATTGAAGCATATCTACATTAAAAGGTCACGACCGCCACTCTTATGTATTCTAGATAGCATGTACCTAAAGGGAGTTCTTTATTGAACCGTCTTGGGTAAAAAGGGGTCGCTTTATTAGGTCAGTAACACTTGTAATCCGTTTGTTTACACTTGTTGCGTATGTGGAGGATGCCGGTCAAATCGGGATCTGTGACGTTCCGTTGATAAGAAGTTATGAGGAAGTCAGTACATCTGTTTTACTTTGCTGCTCTATTTTATAACGTATTAAGTAAGCGTGACACCGATGGCCGTGTTTGCTTGTGACGTCATGTATCACGACAAACATACGGCGAGATGTTTAATATTTCCTTAACCTTGTACCGGCTTTGTAAGTAACCTGCCTGTCGTGTTATGTGTTTAGTGTTTAAGACAAGCATACATTTCCAAGATTTATTTAAATACATTTCAGAGGATTATCTTGTTATTTGGTAAACGATTCAATTGATATGTTTGGGTAAACTTAATAGTTTTAGGTCCTGATCTGAATTTAAAATTTGAAAAGCGAAATTCCTAGAATTTGCACAAAGAAATCCCTTCACAGACGAAGTTAACAGTCTCTTAACAAGTATCTCGATTCTTAGAGTTGAGTCGATTTTTAGTTTTCTCTAATTTTAAACTTTTAACTTTTACATTTTCTTGTATACGCGCATATCCTATTCAATTTCTAAGAATTTGCAACACCAAACCTACTTTGGGCAAATAGTAAAAATGATTACGATCAGCAACAATTTATGAAATTTGGTTCTTGTTTAGAAATCATACAATTTTTTTTATTATACCATAGAGGAATCTGCGTTAGATGCATCAGTTTTTAAAAAAGCTTACACCATTAGTTATGATGAGTCAAAGTGGATTAAAATTAAAAAATCTTTCAGATTTTAAGGAAAAATAATTATTTTGATTGATTTTTGTATTTTAAGGGATATTTGATGTCTGGTTATGGTGGATTGGTAAATTGTCAACGCCAGCTGCGCATACTTCTGCTGTTGTTCAAATATTTTTTATTCGTTATTTATTATACTTTACGGTTCCATTTAAGCGTAAAAGCTGTACCTGTTTTACAAGAAACTTTAATGTTTTACAATGAATAAAGTTTTAACGTCTAGTACTCAGTTGAAATTGTATGGCGTGACGACACGCCTCACGAAAAAGTTTTTTGTCTAGATCCACAATGGAACAATGGATATGAATGCGCTCGACTCATCTCGTCAGACACATAAGTAGTTAGGTATACAGCAAAAACTTGTTGCAAGTCGGAGACTCTTGAATATTTAATTGAAAGATCTAATAAGATTGCAGTGCAGACCACCTGTTGCACAACCGCCTCAGCACCTAGTTACCTAGAGCTTGACATTCACGGGGGCTCGTGACGGAGCAGACCAAAATAACACGCCGTAACCGACCGCATGACACGACGTAATGCTCCCTCTATTTATAGAAACTTATAATTAAATACACCGACATCCATTCGTATTTACCTTCCGCTAGTCACCGACTCGCGAAGATTGAGACGTGAATGTGTGCCTTCGCTTTTGTATTTAGGTAGGAGTATCAAGGCGCCGGGTGTATGCCTGTTATTTGTACGTTTTCCTGTGCACACAACACTCATTATTACGGAGATTTACACATTGCATGTTGCGGTTACGGTAAAATTATATTGTTGCTTGCATGTTATTTAAAGGACACATAAGGTAGTTACTTTTGTAATTTCCGTTTACTTACAGCATCGTATCCGTCCACCATGGATAGAAGAAGCAAATTTTATGTAGTTTTAATTACAGGAAAATGTGCAGGAAATATTAAAAAACCTTAAAACAAACGACCCCAGAGCTGTTTACTAGACGTAAAAACGAATTACTTATTAGAAGGAGAGAATCCAACAAATTGAATAATCGCACTTGATAGTAACATTATTTTGCGTCACATCTGTATCTCATTGTGCGTAAGTATCGTAGTATCCGAGTCCCGTTCATGTTAAAAGGATCGTAAGAATCACGGCCAAAGTAATAAAAATAATGTGTATAGGTAGGTATATGCAACGGCGCTTTCGCTCGTAGCACGTGTCGTCGGAAGTCGGAACAGATGATTCTGATGAATACGGTTTACGTCCCATTGTTGATACTCAAACAAGTACAAAAAGTAAACCGGTCAGCGGGCCTTTTATCGTTTCTCGCAGGAGCTCGTTGAAATAAAGTAATAATAGTAATAACAGTCAATCCCATCTCATTCATTTTCTCTTTTTCTCGCAACAATACAGTTATGGCTCGGCTTTTTTTGTAGATACGCAAAGGGATAGGCCGACGGCGTTTAATATGTAAAGGAAGGCAAGGTTACACTCACACAGACGCACGTGGCGTGTCTGTGTAAAGTGTGCTTGTGGTGAAGGGAATCCCCAACTTTTTACAAACACAATCAAAGAGTTATGTAATGTTTGCTCGTATCCGCCAGCGCACACGGACTGCTACTGTTGTTTGTACGAATGCCGATATTATACATACATTACCGGCCTCTTGTATTAGTCATAGGTCATTAACATTTCTGTTATACTGTGTTTACTTTTTGTACATTTAATATTGCTGTAACGTCCTTGACGTGTGATATATATTCAGCTCGTTACAGTGTGTTATTGTTTCCGTGTTTTTATTGCACGTTGCATGAACGTCAATGGCGTAATTTTGTATGTATTCATTTTGAAATTTTTATATGTGAGATTTAATTCATATGAGTGAAGAAAAATGATTAGGTTATTTTAGTTAGATCTCAAATATGCTAATTAGTTCTGTTTGCATATTGTGCTTTCATTATTACACCGACTTAGCATTAGTGTGTTATATGTTATATGTGAAAATGTTAAACAACGGATGAATATCGAAATGTTCGAAAAGCTTAAACATTAAATACATCGCATAGTTTCACGCGATCTGTTATCAAAAGTGAAACTAAGCGGGTCATCGTCGCTTTTGGAATATTACCGTAAACATTCTGACTAGCTGTATATATTATTAATCAAGTGTTGAATTGGGTTAATGTTTAGGCCGTTGATAATGACATAATAACGATGTAAGTGGGCGAATGCACGTTGCCGGACCGCATCGGAATCCGGTCGCATTCCTAACGGCTTGCACTTGCACTGTCGCGTTTGATGTAATAAACTGCGCATTGCGCGTTACAACGCAGTCCGGTTTGGAAAATAACATCACGAGATAATTATGTCCCTTATGCATTAGCTCGTGTAGGATAGATGATAGGCCGAACAAAAACTGTTGGAGTCGCAGACATAAAAAATTGTGGTTGATTTATTGAGACGCGGTTATTGTAAACATTTATATTGATAGGTTAGGCTGCCGTCCGCGGAAATAGCACCGCCACACCCATATCTACCGTAAATCAATTTATTGTGTTTCGGAAAGAGAGTGTGGATGCTGGATTTCACTAAATACGAGGCGACCATCTTAGTAATTAGAAGTAGCAACGCATCTATTTGCGATTTCAGGTACGACTAAGGTACTGCCTGCTTACTGATGACTTTCAATTACTTGTTTATGAACTTTTATTTCTATGGCAAAGCCAAAAGGATGGTTATAATTTTAAAAGTATCGGTAAACTGTCGGTATCAAATTCGAACCATCCGCTAAAATGTTGCCTTTGAACATACTTGCTATCAAACATATTATCTCCACTCGTTGAGGGGTTTCGTGGCATATCTGATCTCATCAGATCATTATTAAATTGATTTGGTACCACCGCGCCATTGTGTAGGTACTTTTAAACAAAAAGTTGTTAGAATAATTGAACAAGAACACTAGGAATAATTGATGTATATTGATTGATTGATTACGTACAACAACAAAATAATTGTACGTATAATAATCTTAATTAAAAACCCTAATTGTATAACGTTCGGTAAAATTCTGTTTATACACAATCTTATTTTAGGATTTTAAACCATTACTATTTCATACACATGAAAAACTGGTCACTTGGGAAACGGCAATTAAATTATGTTTTGATTACTGTACCTCTATGTATGTATAAAAGTAGCAAACTAGCATGCAGGCTACTTTGTTCTAAATGGTCACTGAAACCCATGGACACCCACTTGCGACTGAAGGCAGTAAGTACTTTAGTCCTACCTGAGATCGCAAATAGATGCGTTGCTACTTCGCAGACTGTACACATGGTGCAATTGTCAAGTTTCATTGTTTACTTATTTTATGAAAGTATAAGAGCAACTTATTAATATATCTAAACTACTTGATTTTTTAGTTGAGCAAGTACGTAATTTTGTGAAGAAGGAAAGAATTTCTTGTAAAATTGAAATTTGAGGTATTCTCATTGTATTATCGTCTTCCTAACGGGAGATAAATAAAACTATGATAAATCTAATTCCTGTTGAATAAATAAACGTAGATGAATTTGCGATACTTTAATTGCGCTTCTGGAAGTCAAGTGTTACACGTATAATTATATAATTATAGTTTATCTAAGTTATAATTATATAAATAAAAAGCTACTTTCATGAAGTCAACCTATAGGAAAGATTTATAATATTAACCATATCTTGTTGATAATAATCACAGATAATGATCATTTTTCGATAGCTAAATTTCATGATTTTACATATCCATAATCCAAATATTTGAAAAAAAATCAAGAAGCTACTTTTCGTTGTTTCATAGAGTTAGTTAAGAAAGCGAAATGTTATTAATATTCAACCAGTAATTTCGTTGACTGAATACTGAGCACGTTACCTTTGTTTCGGTTTATGTAAAGACCGGAATACGAAATACCTCCGCTTACAAATTCAGTATTTTTAATTCACTGTCTCTTTGATTCCAGCGATTACGCTACGAGCTTTTTCAGCTTTGTCTTATTGCCCTGTATTTCGATCTAGCCGACTTATACCCCGACAACTGGAACCCTAACAAAAAGTTCCCTCTCATATCTTGAAATGAGCTTTTATGAGTCGCTTGAAGACTCTCAACGCTGCGCTGAGGCAATAGGTCACTACGGCTTTGGGTTTATTTTAACGCCTGATTATGATCTTTCTTTGAAAGGGGAAGCTTAACCGTACCTTCTTTTGATGGCTTTAGAAGTTTGAAAACCTACCTAAAGGAGTTTGCGGCATTCATTTTTCGATACAGCCAAAAAATAAGCGCCGCCTCTCGGAACGCTGATGGATATTGCATTGTTCGATATGACACATATAGCAGTGCGTGTAATGGCAATATAGGTGCGTAGCGGGAGGTGTGCGCGGGCTGCGCATCTACCCGCGGGTCAATTACTGCATAAATCAATACGGATGTCGCCCCATGCGGTGGCTCTTTGTTCCAGCCGACTGGAGATACGAGGCCCGTCTCAGTGGTTCCAGCTCTGTCCGGAAAACTCGCTGAGGTATCGCGGCTCGGATGATTACTTATTAACGTAGGTGGAGGCTGGCTGGCGCGGGCGGGCCGCTTGGAGCTCGTCGCGCGATCGATGCAGTGTCGGCCAATGGCGCGCCGCCGCCTCCCGCCGCTCGACCCCTGCGCAACCCTCGCTTGCACCCCGCACGCCCCTCACCCCTCCGGACACCGCCCTCATAAATCATTGAATCCGCCATAAAACACCCCAATGTTCGTAAAAATGTAACTAATTGGTGAACAAACTCCTCATATCTCCTTGTCCAACTATTCTGCAGAGCCTCGTAATCGGGCCTCAGTTAGAAGATGTAAAACGTTCGGTCAAAGGGTGCCGACGGCTTCCCTGCTCTCGTTTGCCTCGGAGCGGGGTTCGTACGGAATAATTGAATTTTCATCATAGAACAAAATGAGAGCTGAAAACTGAAACGGGCGGCATTGTTGGCACAGCGAATTACTTCGAACGTCAATTATTTAGACGCGTTATCTGGCTGAAAATTGATATTACAGTAAAAGCATGTCGATTTTATAGGTACAATGAGGCATTTGCACGACGCTCTAAAGGGTGTTACATTGTATTATTTCATTAACTTAATTTTTAGTATAAAATTATCAACAACGAAATGGTTATTCGACTATTAACTTTAAAAGGCTCTAATTATAAATTGGCTGGTTTATTGGATCGGTATGGAAATTTTCTGAGAGAGTAGGTCAAGTGGTGATATATGGATGTAGTAACAATTGTAATAAATTAGATCTGCTCAGCTGTGCGAATGATTGAGCACACTACGTACCCACGCACTACGGCTTATTTCGATACTGCATGATTTTGGTTAAAATTGAAATGAAATGAAATTGTTTTTATTCATTACATATAATATGTACTTAATGAAAGTCAAAAAATTTATAAGTTCATAGGCTTAAAGCGCTCTTTTGGCTATTGTTGACCGGGAGAAAAAATCTCTCGGTACTCCTTTAAAATAAGTTATAGTTACATTACACAGTCTGCAGCGCAGCTTTAGCCTGACAGTGAGCACATGCGACAGCTACTCGTACGCGTCACTGTCAATCCACCGCCGACTGCTTACACTTTCTATTAAATTAAAACTATTAGGTACATGAGATATAGAAATAGCCTGGCAGATTTAGCTCAATCCCAGTTAAGGGTTTGCTCAATTTAGGTGTTTAGGTGTACCAATTTTTTTATATAACATTTCTTTTACAGCTATGAAGTGTAGATGTGTGAAATACATTTTAATCTTTACCACTAATACTTTGTTTATAAATCTGTTTCTGTTTTAAAACTATTCTATCCTTATCCTATGCTAACGGTCTATTAGGTAGTTGCTACGATAACGACTTTGGCCAATAGGGGTTGCATCAAAGTAGCATCGTATGCATATAGACGGTTCTTCGGGTTCCATATCGATGGCTCCTACGTATGTACATAAATACGAGGCGACCATCTTAGTCCTCGGAAGTAGCAACGCATCTATTTGCGATTTCAGGTACAACTAAGGTACTGCCTGAAGTTGCAAGTGGATGTCTGTGGATTGCAGTAATTACTTAATACCATGTGGCCTGCATGCGCGGTTGGTTGGTACATTTACTTAATAAAATAAATTCTTTCCAAATAATATGAGGTGGGTTGTGAAATGGGACTTTTATTAGATTCATTTTTCCTTAATTTTTTGAGGTAGGTTACATTAGGTTGTCATATAAAATCAGTACACAGCTGTAAAAAATAATGAACTATATGTAGTAAAAGGAATTCATACATTATCTGTTCGTTGGCTCTTTATATAAACTGTACTCGATAGTCAAGAGTAGACATTCCACGAAGCTGTAGGTATTATACCGAAAGTTTTCTCCGAATAGATAGAAAATAATCTTTCAGAGTGACATAAACACTCAAGCAATGTTCGGAGCAATTTATATTCGAACCCTAAAACGACAAGATAAAATCTGGTATCTGAGAGTTTTAGACATGTTTTTTGCCTCTACGTAGACGCCCACGGAGACGGAAATTGATATTGGATTTGGCGGCAGGCCTTAGCGCGGTTTGTTAATGAGTATAGTTACTATCTAACTATAGGTACTATAATCGTTAATAACATCCGGTCGATATAAGGAAAGTTGCTAACTATTTGAAAAAGATAGTGCGGATAGAAAAGGTTTAGGTGCTTAATGACTGAATTGGGTTTTCTGTATTTCATATAATGGGAATTCGTATTATCTATGTATAGAAAAGATTCTTTGTGTTTTATATAAGAATTTAAGACATTATAAAGTTTAGTTACATTTTAATAATAGTATACCATTTTATTCGAGAGCTTGTTGCTTTACGGTAGAATTGACCGTGGCGTTGTTAAATTTTGCACATCTTGAAGAAGGTTACTGTTATATTGTGTTATTCCCATCTTGATAACTCATAACGAAGTTAATATAACATTTAATTAGCGCTTAATAAATATAGACATGTGACTTTAAAAATGACTAACAACTGTATAAACTCATGGCCAGAGTATAACCAATTGAAAAGGCAATTTGTGCAATAAAATTTCTGTGAACTATTAGTTACCTACTAAGAAGTTCTTAGCTGAAGACTGCACCTGAGGCAGAAATCGGAGAAATTCTTGGCTAGTGCGCTTAATGAGGACGATCGCGATTCAACTAAGTGAATACTTGTCTAATGATCTGGTTTTATTCCTTTGATATTCGATTTTATAATAACTAAGTTACATTCCGTAAATTTTAAGGAACCTACTGGAAGAAATATCTTTTGTCGTACACACTCATAGGGACCTAATTGAAGTGAGTGAAGTAATGATAATAAATTATTTATTGCCTTACATTATACAATTACATTGTAAGTAATACAATGCTATAACATTTTAATACAGCTAGGCAAAAGAGAATGAGCTCAGCTGTTGCTGTCCTGGGATAAAAATCCTGGAAATGCGCTGTTTTTTCAGCTAATCCCTTACCCTTTAGGTGTTGTGCGGGATTTATACTGAAATACTCTGCCTGCTGGCTTTACATAAGACAATAAATAAAAAGCAGTAATTTAAGGGAAAGTGCTAAATAAGTAATAATAAATAAATAAATATCTTGGGACAACTCACACACAGTCATCTGATTCCGAATTAGGCAGAGCCTGTGCTATGGTAACCAGACAACTGATATGCATACATAAATATTTTTAAATACTTACTTAAATAGATAATTTTACATCCAGACACAGAATAATTATTCTTGCTCACTACACAAACACTTGTCCTGGGTGGAAATCGAACCCACAATCTCCCGTTTAGCAGTCAGGTACCCTAACCACTAAACCACGAGGCCAAGGATGTGATGAATTTAATTATTCTACATAAACATTAAACTGTTTAGGAAGATAAAAACAATTTTAGAGTGATCACAGTATCATATAATTTATAAAAGGTTTTCTATGTTTGCTTTAAAACCAAGCCCATTATAAACTTTGTGACATTAGCTACTTTGAAAAGTATTAAAAGCAATTTTTATAGCGATTTTTTTCTATTATTATTTTTATGGCCACATTCTTGCGTTCTTAGAAATTGTTATAATTTTATATTACCAATAGTTAAAATAGTATTGCAAGTTCAAATGTTCACCATCATTGATAATTAATTCTCTTTTACTAAATAACAAATGGGACTTTCTACCATTTTAAAACAATAGGTCCGCCCATTGTATTCAACTATGTTACCAATAAAATTGGAGTTTCTTTTTTTTTCTTTTTTTTTTATAGAATAAAGTAGCAAACGAGCGACCACCTAGTGTTAAGTGGTCAATGCAACCCATGAATATCCATATGCAAGTTTAGGCAGTATTTTAGTCCTACCCGAAATCGCAAACATATGCGTTGCTTCTTCCGAAGGCTAAGATGGTCGCCTCGTATTTAGTTACGGTTAAAACGGTTCTTGCGTCCTCTGTTGACTATCCAGTTCTACCTGCAAGTAATACATAATTTCGTAATATTTATATTATTTTTAATATCTACATCTTGTTTGCAGCCACCTCGCGGTTACGGCGGACCGTCATACGGTGGCGGAGCCCCTGGCGGCCCGCAGCAGCCTCCAGGGGCATACGGGCCGCCGGGCGCGTACCCTCAGAGGTACCCACCGCCCCAAGGGCCTCCGGGCGCGCCCAACTCGAGACCACCCTTCTCACCGCACCCGGTAAGCATTTTTTTAGTTGTTATCCATAGATATTGAAACTTCTTACACTTGTTTCTTAAACAATAACTGATTAGAGTTATTGCTGAAGATGATCTGATTAAGGTCGTAAAGATAAAAGCAGGTTTGTGTATTCTACTTATCACATGGAGAAGCATTAAGTATAGTTATCAGTATTTTTTTATTGTCTAAAAGTAGCAAATGAGCGTGCAGGCCACTGTGATCACTGCAACCCATGGACATCCACTTGCAACTACAGGCAGTAGCTTAGTCCTACCTAAAATCATAAATAGATGCGTT